>LKNJ01002323.1:0-22476 GCA_002120245.1 Maccullochella peelii | reverse complement strand
GGTTGCGGAGCTACGGCGTCTGGATCTGGGGTTGCGGAGCTACGGCGTCGTGATCTGGGGTTGCAGAGCCTGGATCTGTGATGCGGGCCATCTGCTGCCCCCGTGCTGCTGCTCGGCAGTTGCTGCTGTTGTTGCTGTCTATGGACTTATTATTAGTATTACTACTATCACATTGCTATTACTTTTATTTGTATTAACATTAATACTATTTCACTACTGCTTTACATCTGTATCTCGAACTGAACAGTGCTGTGCTACTGCATGTTCACTTTCCTCATGCTCTCTCTCTCTCTCTATCTCTTCCTCCCTCGTTCTCTCCCTCCCCTCTCTCTCAACCCAACCGGTCGAGGCAGATGACCGCCCACCCAGAGCCTGGTTCTGCTGGAGGTTTCTTCCTGTTCTTCCTTGTGCTTGCTCTTGGTGGGAATTGTTGGGTCTCTGTACACATAAGGAGTTGGTCTAGACCTGCTCTTTATGACAAAGTGCCCTGAGATAACTTTGTTATGATATGGCGCTATATAAATAAAACTGAATTGAATTGAATTGAATCTTTTTCACCATTTAATTCTCCCGGTGTTAACTCCTTGTGCCGTTTCTCCCTTTTCTTCTCAATTTCTCTTTCCTCAGCTATATCCCAGTCATCAAAGTTGTCATTCTCCAAATAGGGTAAAAGAAATCTTGAAGTCACTCATTTTTGTAATTAGATGTTGGCTTGTTAACATGTTGCAATAAAGTGTAAACGGAGGCTTTGACCTGTTGGTATGGTTACTCATTAGGTTGGATACTATGTAGCCAGCACATTCATTTAGAACGGTTAACAGGCAGTTTCACTGGAACTACTTAGTAGGGTCAGAATCGAGCATTCACCCAGACCATGGTATAAACCATGCATACATAAGCCTACATAGGCTACATAAATAAAGATCTTTTTTGTTTTGTTCTTTCATTTAGACATGAAATATATTTTATCTTTGACTTGAATACATCCATGCAATAATCATGTAGGCTATTAACGTAATATCATTAAAGTCCTATCTGTAGCAATGTCACAGCTTAAGATTGATAAATTCCAGAATCTAGGTTGTAATGTAGCCAACAACGAACAATATCTATGAAAAGTGAACATTAGCTTGATCATGTCGTAGACTATGAAGTTATTTAGCAGCCTATTACGAAATGGTGAACAATAATTTGGTAACACGTGGGAACCTCTACCGGTCACTTTAGACACACTATTTGGAAAAGACTACACAGGCTATTTGCACATATAATTAATTAGGCTATTAATTCTTGCCACGCAACAAAATAATATATCACACACTTTTTGGATAGATCCACTGTAGTAGTCTATGCTACACAGGTTTATAACCTGCAGGTGCATAAAATGTGGTCTTAAGTCCCCAGGAGGCCAGAAGTTGCTACACAATCAGACATCATGCCACTTACAATTTTTTGTAAACTAAAGTTGTGTGTTCCTTATTGGAAGCAACATTAAGATAAAAAGTTTAAAGATTTAGTTTGTGTCTGGTGTAATAACTAATGCAACATAAACATCAATTAGAAGTGTGAATGATGGTCTGGTGGGAATGCAGGCAGATGTCATCCTCCTCTGCTGACTTATCACACCTCCAAGAACTGGGAACTCGTTACCACTGTCTGGCACCTCCTCAACCAGGGAGCTCATTATTTTCCTAGGTTAGGGTTAGGTAATACTCATATAGCAAACAAATTAGTGACCTGTCACTGAATTCAAAAACATAAACACTAGGACAACAGCAAAAAATATTATTGACAAGCCAAGTTATCATATGTTTTTATTTTAACTTATAGTTTTCATTATTAGTTGAAACATTTTGTGTTTAAATTGTTTAAATACCTTTTATGCTATCCATCTTCTACACCAGTTAAAGTATCACCAGTTTAAACTGTGAAAGTGGCCATAGACATTCATTACGACTACATTGGATGTATACCAGACATTACTCAATAATATTTAAGGATACTGTAATCATGACATTAAAAAGAGGCATATTAATTAACAGTTACATAATTGGCCAGTGTGGTAACAACAAAGAAACTGATGACAATGTTTTGATATCGGACTGAGGACATCTCATGATACTGTTGACAGCCATGCATTGATGCACAGCTAACATTAGCTTCACTAACTGAAAAGGACATGCTGGTTTCACAACTCTGAATCATAACTGGGAAAGTCCAACCACTCTGATCACCAGCTGTCTGTCATTTACACTGGACAAATACTGAGGTACATACCTGTCTTCTAGGTAATCACCTAGATAATTTATAGAGAAAAAGACTTGCCACTCTGTTGGTCTTTCATGAACAGTAAAGTGACACAGCGCCACTCCTTATTTTTTTCAAACATAAGGAGGACCATAGATCTTGTTGGCCGGGATGGTGAGAAGCAAATTGTTTAATTGGCTCTCTTTCCTCAAGAGAAACATGGTCATCGGCCAGAGTGTCATCAGGGCATCTGGAAAGGCTGTCTGCATCTTGGTTGCTTTTTTAAGCACAATATTTGATGTTAAAGTCAAAGGTGGAAAGAGTAGCCAACCAGCGATAATTGGCAGCATCAAGTTCAGCTGACTTCAGAATGTGTGTCATTGGGTTGTTATCCATTACAACCCCGAATGCGTTTCCATAGAGATAGTCTTGAAATTCTCCACAATGGAGCACTTCAAAGCTAGAAATTCCAGTTTATGGGCTGGATACCGCTTTTCACTGGGTGAAAGCCCTCTGCTAGCATAGGTGATAGCTCACTTTTCACCATCCTATTCTTGGTGTGGGCAACCCCTGAACCCGAAGTGCTCGCATCTGTGTGGAGAACATTGTTATTGTGGAATAGCGAATACGAGTACCAGTGAGGAAGTGAGTTTTTCTATGATTGACTCAAAAGCTTCTTGGCAAGCAGGTGTCCACCTGGTGGCAAAGGGTTCTTTTGGGGTTGAAGTACCATCCAGGACAAGGTGTTGCGTTTCTACCATTCCTGTAAGGTGGGTAGCCTCCGGTAAGATCATTCAAGGGTTTGACTATTTTGGAATAGTCCCTTACGAACTGGTGATAATATCCTACAAAGAGAGAGGGGAGAGAGAGCAAAAGAACAAGACAATATTAATCAAAGTAAGAAAGGAAAAAAAAGAAAACATTGCTACAATGCTCTTGGAGGGTATCTCTGGTTGGGCGCTGAGGTGGATCTGGGGTTGGTTAGTTTCAATACTTTATGTATTTATGTTTGTTTGCTTGTTTTATCCTTTTATATTCTTAATTTTTCTTGCTTTCTTTGCTCTCGCCTGCTCTAGGCTGCCACCAGACCTATTTGAGGTGGCTGGCCTGTTGATGAGAGAAAAATAATGATAAGAAGAGAGAACAAGTAGGTGATAGGAGTGGGTTGTTGAGTGGGTGGGTTCAGTGTAATTGTTAATTGTATGTCTATGTATGGCCTAAATGTGAAGAAGCCATCATGAGAGGAAGAAAAAGGGGAGAGAGTGAAATAAAAAATTCTATCGTGACATGGCATTGTCATTATTACTGCCATCATCTCCACCATTACAATAATAATAACCACTAGACTAATTATGAAGTAATTATAAACTACCTTTAATTATAATTATTACTGTTTTAGGTAAAGATTGGTATTAGATCTGTAATATTAATAATAATAATAATAATAATAATAATAATAATAATAATAATAACAATAACAATAGTAACCACAATGACAACAATAGTAGTAGTAATAGTAATAAATAAATTACAGTAGTAGTAATAGTAGTAGTTGAAGTTGAAGTCATAGTACTGGTAGTAGTACTGATGATCATTACAGCAACAACATTGATATTAATGTAGTATTAATATCGTAATTAAAAATAAAGAAAAGAAAAGAAAAGAAAAAGAAGCGATTACATGTACCATATCGGCACTTTACAAGATATTTACCTTCAAAAACAGCTCATAATACCCGGAAAAACCGCGCATGTCCATGTTACAGTAAAAGAAGATGGCTTCCCCTTCCCGGGTCACTCTCTAAACCATTCCCAATATCCTTTGAGCTCACAGGGGGTTACCCAAATAGAGACAGTGCCCTCTGATGGTGCAAATAATTAGTCACATTTTCTCACATGGCTACATATAGGAGGACATACAATCTTTAAAACCCCTTGGTGGCCAATCTGTATTGTTATCTATGAACAAATATTGCTACAAATACTTGGTCTTGTATCAGTGTTATTAAAACGCCATGTAGGTGTTTTGTTAAATTCCCTGCTTAAATCTACTCTCATCAATGGGTTGTGAGAAGATAGTGTTGCTGGTAGTGTCTGGATGCGATCTGAGCCTTCTCTCAAAGTGTGAGAGAGCAAAAAGTAATTAATTCGGGAATGGGATTTTTGATAATCAGAAAAACACGTATAGTCCGTAATGCCCAGGTTCTAAATAGGTTTTCTATCATGGTGTTCAGAGCAACTGATGCTGACTGTTGAGCATAAGAGACTGATATGGTAGATCTGCCCAGGTTGAGGTCGCAAACTGCATTCATATCCCCTCCTATAATTAATTCATATTCTGACAGGGATTCCTTGGTTAGTTCAGGGAAAAAGTTGGATTCAAAGACTGCCGGTTCATATATGACATATCTATGAATGTGCATAAGTATGCTATGCAACCAGATGTGTTACTCATCTCCTCAACCACTAAAGCCAAGTTCCTTCTGATCAAAATAATGGTCCCCCTAGAGTTAGTTATTTTCTTTTTAAACCTTGATTTCTGTGTTAATTTAGTCAATAACAGTGGTAAAGAGTTCCATGTTTTCTTTGCTCTATATCCTGAGCAATTAAGGAAATTAGTGTTTGCCTTAGGGAGTGAAAACCGGCCTTCTGTTACCTTTCTGGTGGCATATGAATCTAAATTGTGTTTTAATTGACTGTACTGGTATGATGGAGTTTTGGATTTTAAAACTTTCCATGTAGAAAGTAGAAGCCCTGTCTTCAACTTTTAGCCAGTTAGGACGGAAGTGCATGCTATTGATGTTAGTGTTGTACGGACACTGGAGAGCAAGTGCCGCCTTGTTAAACTTGTACTTAGTACAAGTTTAGTTAAATCAGGTATAAAGAATTTTCTGCATCGCCTTACAACAGCTAATGCCATGCCCATTCTATTGACAATAGTCGATGTGTTTTGACCGGGACAATTTGATTTGTCGTCAAAGGTGATGCCCAGTAGTTTCCTTTACTTGCTAGATGGGTGTTTTGTTTATAAAGAGTTTAAGCTCATGCCGTAGAGAATTATTTGAACCAAATACTAAGCTTTTTTTTTTTTTCACAGTTTCGTTTTTGTGTGTTGCAGAAAAACACTTAAAACCACTTAGTGGAGGAAATAATGAGGATTGAGAAGATTTCTGGCAGATTTTTTCCACTGGCTCCTCAGCTTTTGACTTTAGCATTCAGACCCCGGACATTATAGCTCAAAATGGCTAGCTCAACCATTGTCATTCGTAGTCCGTGTGAACGTAAAAGGTCTATCCCTGACATAAGAGGCACAACCAAGATCATCCAACCAAAGGTAGCTCCTGCTAGCCATCTCCTGGCAACTCCCGAGCAGCCGGGAAACCAGGGAGGCTGGGTGACTGTCCAAAAGAAGCATAGCCCTAAGTCAAAGCCCTAAGGCTAGGGCTATGCTATGCTAAGAAGCATAGCACAGATTCTCTCCACTCAGCGACACACTCGCTGAGAAACCAACTCGGATTATTGGTAGCTCTATTTTGAAAAATGTGAAGTTAGCGACACCAGCAACCATAGTTAAATGCATCCCTGGGGCCAGAGCGGGTGATTACGCCAATCAGTGGTCACGAAAATTAATGTTGAGTCGGTGTGTACATATGCAAAGACAATGTCAGACTCCATAGTCTTCTCTGGGCCCCTACCAAATCTTACTAGTGATGACTAGTAAGGGCTTTGCAGATAATTTGTGAACTTTCTGGAGAAGACCTGTTCTGATTAGGAGAGATGGCATTCATCCCACTTTGGATGGGGCCTCTCTCATGTCTGGAAATCTGGCCAAGTTTATTAGTGGACCAAAGCCATGACAACCCAGAGTTGAGACCAGGAGGCAGAGTTGCAGTTCTATGCTTCTCTGCGCTTCCACAGTTACCCACCCTAAACTCCATGGAGAGGGTATCTGCCCCCCAACCACTTAAATCAATTAAATAAAAAGAAAACAGAAGAGAAGTTATACATAAAAACATAATAAAAATTAAAACCACCACCGCAACAGTACAACCAAATAGGAGAATTAAATGTGGACTCTTAAACATAAGATCTCTGTCATCTAAAGCTGTACTAGTAAACAATTGATTATCAGATAATCATACTGATTTATTTTGTCTTACTGAGACCTGGCTGTGTCATGATGAATATGTTAGCCTAAATGAATCCACTCCCCCCAGTCACATTAATACTCACATTCCTCGGAGCACAGGCCGAGGAGGTGGAGTTGCAGCCATCTTCGACTCAAGCCTATTAATCAACCCTAAACCTAAACTATATTATAACTCGTTCGAAAGCCTTGTTCTTAGTCTTTCACACCCAACCTGGAAAACACTACAGCCACTTCTATTTGTTATAGTGTACCGCGCTCCTGGACCGTATTCAGAATTTTTATCTGAATTTTCAGAGTTCTTATCTAAAGTAATTATTGTAGATGATTTGAATATTCATATGATGTATAAAATGATAGCCCTAGTGCTGCGTTTATCTCATTATTAGATTCGATTGGCTTCTGTCAGAGTGTACATAAACCCACACATTGTTTTAACCACACCCTCCACCTTGTTCTTGCCTATGGCACTGAAATTGAAGATCTAATAGTCTTTCCACAAAATCCTTTTCTGTCTGACCATTATTTAATAACTTTTAAAAAAAAAAAATTCCTATTACTAGACTACACACCATTAGGCAAACATTCCTACATAACATGTCTACAGTATCTGATAGTGCTGTAGCTAAATTTAAGGAAGTGATTCCATCAGCATTTAATTCAAAGCCATGTCTCAATATAACAGGACTCCTATGCTAGTCTGTCCCAAATTGATCATCTTGTTAGTGCTGCAGGCTCACTGCGAATGACACTCGACTCTATTGCCCTTCTAAAAAAGAAGACAAACAATGGAGGTTAGCTCCTTGGTATAACCCCCAAATCCACAAATTAAAGCAAACATCGAAAAAACTTCAAAGGAAATGGCGTTCCACCAATCTGGAAGCATCACGTTTAGTCAGGCAATATAGTCTTAAAACATATAGGAAGGACCTCTGTAATACCAGAGCAGCCTATTACTCATCATTAATAGAGGAAAATAAGAACAACCCCAGGTTTCTGTTTAGCACTGTAGCCAGGCTGAGAGTCACAGCTCTAGTGAGCCATGCATTCCTATAAATCTCAGTCGTAACGACTTCATGAGCTTCTTTATTGATAAAATTCTAAAAACTATTAGAGACAAAATTCCCAATTATATTTATTGATCAAGCCAGATGCATTACGAGGGAGTGTGGTGGAGGAAGGACCCAAACGCAGACAGCGGGGCAGAGGTGAGACCAAAAGGGGTTTTATTGCATAAGATGCAACAGGCAGGTAGGTAGACAAATGGGCAGGGGAAACATGCTGGGCGCACATAGAACAAGAACACTGACTAAGACAAACGACAAGCACAATGAACCGACAAGACATAAAGCGAGCAGACAGGCATAAATAGACACAGGACTAACGAGGGAAACAGAACCAGGTGAGACACGAGACACAGGTGAGGCAAATCATATAATCAAGACCAGGGGAAAACACTAGGGCAGGAACACACAGGAACAACAAAACGTCCACATCATGACAAGATGAAACCAATCAATTAGTTAAACTTTAAGCATGCCTTAAGGACATAAAAACCTGGATGACCTGCAATTTTCTGATTAAACTCAGACAAAACTTAAGTTATTGTACTTGGTCCCAACTCACATTATCTAAAGACATAGTTACTCTAGATGGCATTGCCCTGGCCTCCAGCGCCACTGTAAGGAAATCTTAGAGTTATCTTTTATCAGGATATGTCCTTCAACTCCCACATAAAACAAACTTCAAGGACTGCCTTTTTTCACCTATGTAATATTGCAAAAATAAGGCACTTCCTGTCTCAAAAAGACAAAACTAGTCCATGCATTTGTTATTTGGATTATTGCAACTCCCTATTATGCCCCAATTCATTCAATTCAATTCAGTTTTATTTATATAGCGCCATATCATAACAAAGTTATCTCAGGGCACTTTTCCATAAAGAGCAGGTCTAGACCGCCTCCTTTTGTTTACAGAGACCCAACAATTCCCACCAATAGCAAGCACAAGCGACAGCGGCAAGGAAAAACTCCCTTTTAACAGGTAGAAACCTCGAGCAGAACCAGGCTCTGGGTGGGCGGTCATCTGCCTCGACCGGTTGGGTTGAGAGAGAGGAGAGGGAGAGAGAGAGCATGAGGAAAGCGAACATGCAGTAGCACAGTACGGTTCAGTTCTACATACAGATGTAAAGCAACAGTAAATAGTATTAATGTTAATACAAGTAATACTAATAGCAATATGGTAGTAGTAATAATGCTAGTAATAGACTAGTAAAAGACTCTCCAGTTGATCCAAAATGCTGCGGCACGCTTACTGACGAGAACCAGGAAGAGAGATCATATATATTTCTCCCATATTAGCTTCTCTGCACTGGCTCCCTGTAAAATCCAGAATAGAATTTAAAATCCTTCTCTTCACCTACAAAGCCCTTAATGGTCAGGCACCATCATATCTTAAAGAGCTCATAGTACCCTATTACCCCACTAGAGCACTGCGCTCCCAGAATGCAGGGTTCCTTGTGGTTCCTAGAGTCTCTAAAAGTAGAATGGGAGCCAGAGCCTTCAGCTATCAAGCTCCTCTTCTGTGGAACCAGCTTCCTGTTTGTCTATGTGAGGCAGACACCCTCCTCACATTTAAGAGTAGGCTTAAGACTTTCCTCTTTGATATAGCTGGCACAGGTGAGCCACGAACCACCCCTTAGTTATGCTGTTCTGGCATTGGCATACCTGCCTGACCTAGATGACAGTTTAGGCGATGAACTAATTCAGCTTAGATCATTTATTAAGCCTTGAGGCACTTTCTTTCATGGCAATTGAGAGCAAACTGATCAATACGTTGGACTTTGATGATATCGTAGATGATGGATGCGTGAAGCAGAGCCAGGAAAAAATGCGTTGCATAAGGTAAGACTTTTACGGGTGTGTGTCCAGGGGCCCATTGTCTTATAATCCGACTGAGTCTACAGGTATTATTGGAAACGTGTCTGTTTTTGATGAAGCCTGCTTGGTCTGGGTGGATTAAAATGGGGGTGGCTGTTTCAAACCTTGTTAGGAAGGGGTTCAGAATTGGGTGGCAATACACAGTGTTTACTGCTGGTCTCTATTCTCCTTGATCAGGCTTCAAAAAATGCTTCGGTGTAAGACATCCAGGTCACCTGAAACTTAACAACTTAACCAGCTTCCTATATATATTAGAGCGGCTGTGGCTCAGGAGGTAGATCAAGTTATCCATTAATTCCAGGGTTGGCGGTTTGATCCCCAGCTACTCCTGTCCACATGTTGAAGTGTCCTTGGGCAAGACACTGAACCCTAAAGGTCCTCCTGATTGGCTTATTTGTGAATTTATCACATGTGAAATGTAGTTTTATATGTGTAAGAGATAAGTTAATTAAAAGTGTTGTCCCTTACAAAATACAATGTGTTTTCTCATGTACTGCCATACATTTCACATATCAAATTTCTGAAAACCACATGTGCATATGACCACATACTGTACCATATATGTATCACATATGTGCTTCAGTCACCAAACATTGATTCTTAGGTACCACACCCAAAATCACAGCTGGTTATGGTCAGGTGTGGTCTGTTGTACTGGTAACTACACCCAACTGTGATTTAGCTTGGTACCATAGTGCCACACTACATCAGTGCTGCACAGGGTGTAAAAAAAAAAAAAAACCCAAAGATGTCATGGTTTTTGGTTTGACAAGCACTGTGAATTATGGAACCTTACCACACTTCACCACAGGTGTGTGTCTTGCTTCATAATGTCCAATCAATTGAATTTGCCACAGTTGGACTCCAATCAAGTTCTAGAGACATTTCAAGGATGATCTGAGCAAATAGGATGCACCTTACAGTTAAATTTGCAGTTAAATTTGGAATGTCATAGCAAAGAGTCTCAATACTTATGCATGGATTATTGTGACGACTTAAGCAGAGACCCAAGAGCAAAGACCACACAGGAAGCAGTATAAGGCTCAACAAAAAAACTTTACTTCAAACTTAGTAGGATAATCCAATCCACGTGAAGCAAAGGTACAGACAAGGGTCAGGCAAAAACAGTAGTCGAGGACAGGCAAGAGTTCGATACCAAAAACAAAGTCAATCCTGAATGAACACTGGAGAGCTTGATACAACATCGAAGACAATCTGGCAATCAGACAACAAAACACCAGGGCTATATATACACAGGCATAGACGAGCTAATGATCAACAGGTGAGTGATTGGACACAGGTGATAGAATCAACAACGGCGGGAAAGCAAAGACAGGAAGTCAAGCAAAACGCAAAAAGCAAAATCAGTCCTACAAAATAAAACCAAGAAAATAATAACAGAACACACAAGTATGACAATTATTGTGTGTAGCAATCCTTGCCAAAAAGACAATTTAATTGATTTTAAATTAAATCTATAACACAAAATGTGCAGGAGTGAAGTGAAGGAGTCTGAATACTTTCTGAAGCCATTGTATATTTGGCTTCACCAAGCCCTTTTGCAGTTAGCGCCACTGGCCCTGCATGAAATGGCAAGGGCACTTGAAGATTTGCACTGGTCGTTGCATTTGCGGCAATAAAATGAGGCCCAAAGTGTCCAGTTCATAACAGCTTTACGTACCTCCTGTAGTTCTGGGTCTGTCGCTGAGGCTTTTTCTTCTTTTTACGTTGCCAAGTCTTTGGGCCCACTCTTCTATAAACCTCACAGATTCTTCTCAGTCGTGTTTGTATGTATGGGACCAGAGGCCTGTACTACGAGGCAGAATTTGGGGTTAGCGAGGTAACTTCAGGTTTAACCCTGGTTTGTCAGGGTTATGACGGTGGTTCACTTCTTACCGGGGTTACGCTGCAGACCTAACCTGCATCAGGAGAAGGTTATGTTCGAGATAACAGATCAATGCATTAAAAGCACCGCCTACTGACCAATCAATTCTCTTGGAAAATGGCATCACCAATAGAAGATCCCGTGGAGCTCGGTACACAGATTGTGAGAGGGTCCCTTTTTATATGAGAGATGTAGATTCTCGTCGGCGGTACTGACTTATCTGTGTCAGCTTCTTACAAGCCATTTCACTGTTTTTGTATATGGATATCATCCTATAACAGAGACTGGTTGATGCCCTAAAGCCTTGTTTTTGTTGTACTTATAACTCAAAGTGGTTAGAAGACTTACTTTCATATCTTTATGTTTTCATCTTTATTTTGATTGGCTCCCAAGTCCATCTTACACCACTGGGGTTGCAGCTGAAATAATAAGGCTAATATTGTCAAATGCCATAAGAATACATCTAAGCAAAACATTAATTTAATGGAATACTAATGATGGGGCAGTGATATTATAAGCCTTTTAATTAACACATTCATAGTTGGCTGTCCTTCCTACATTTGACAGCTGCAGCTGTGTTGCTTTTACCCTGGATGATGTGTTTAAATTCTTCGTATTTCTCTAATATTATAGTTTGTTCTTTGTTGGTAAATATGCCACTCTGTTGCCAGTACACTTGTCATGTTTGTGATTGGTCGAATGCTGAAAACACTGCTCCTTTTATGTGAACGCGCTCATGGCTAGATTAGGAAATCCTGGGTTGACTGACCGAGTTGATAACCACTGTCGTGTGACCGCTTAGCGTGATCGCGGTTGTTAGGCATAGTGAAGCCAGATAACGAAAAGATATCTTTGATATGTTGAACTTGCTTCATAGTACATGCCTCAGATGTCTGACTGTGCGTTCCAATAAAACTAATAACATGATGCCTGAGTCGCATGGAGACGTTTTCTCCAGTCAGCTGTTCCAAAGAGGGCACAGTTCAATATCAAACCACACATTAAGAAGAGAGAAAGCTGTGAGCAGCAAGCTCATTCTCTGTGGTACCAGTAAGCTCTTTTATGCACAGCTAAGTTGGCTTTTATGTGCAGAGACTTGAACAGTTGTTACAACTGCAGTTGAATGAGTGAAATACTCAGCCCCTCAGCAACTCTGAGGCTGCTGAGAGGCTTAAGTTTTTTGTTGCCTCTGGACTGGACTGAAGAACATGTCCTGCATTAATGAACTGATCATATTAAAGTTCCAAACTATAAACAGCTGGTGTCAATATGTTTGATTTAAATTCAGCCATTAATAGAAAAGTTGGCCATGGGTGGTGCCCAACTTTCATTAGACTAACTTTATATGACACATTTAGAGAGGATTTATTTTTGCTGTACACATAATTACATAGATTCTTGTTGGCATATGATGTTAATATAAGTGATTTTTCCATCATCCATATGGTGTGTAAAAACAGCTTTGTGTCGTTTGTGTCTGCTTGGATTTGAAAGTTTGGTTCAGCTGTATTTCTAGCCCCTCCCTAACTGTGATGGAATAGGAAAGACTCAGAGGTATTATGTATGTTGTGTATATACTGACACTTACCCGCAGACACACATACACCTCTCATGGTAGAGCTGCGAGCGCAGCTACAACACAGGTACCAACACAGTTACTCACACAGTAGCCATGCCTCCTATAGTCTTTGCTACATCATTCCTCTGTTGCATTTTTAAATTATGCTTGGAGAGAGGGTTCTCTAGCAGAATTTGAGGGTGTAGATACCCTTTGTCTTTACAGTTAAAAGAGTAGTGGGTATGTGTGTGTCAACAGAAAGCAGAACTGCAGTACAGTCCTTAATCCCTCATGTTTTAGTGTAGTCCTACAGACTGTGAATGTAAATATTGCAGTGGGTGTAGGTGATTACCATAAACCTTGCTCCTTGCTGGCATGTGTGACAGAGGTTGCATTTATGTCTGCTCTATCTCCAACAGAGGAGTTAAAAGGGAAAAGAACAGCTATGCATATGAATTTGTGTATTCCACATGGGAGAGAAAACAAACAATTAAAATAATTAAATCAGCAAGTCAGGCATATCTCTGATTAATGCTTTTTTATGAATAATAATTTACATCTTACAAAATGAAATAATTATTTTTGTAATTATTTGTTTAAACAGTGAATGTTTGCATTACTGTACACTGTATTTAAAGACACACAGACTTTACAATCATGTTGATCCCTAGTTCATAGTATTGATACATTCTATACAGTTACAACATATTGCAGTTACAGTATTTGGCATTAAATTGCTATTACAGGATTTATCCCTTTTGTGTTTGTCTGTGTGTGTGTGTGTGTGTGTGTGTGTGTGTGTGTGTTACCCTGTTAAACTGACAATTTTAAAATGATATTCCACACAAAATCTATCTTTTGAGTATTAAACACTGTAGGCTTAGAAGATGGCTGTTGGTGTATGGTTTGTTCTTTGTAACAGAGAACAGAAGATGTGGTCAGCTTGGAATTCATGACTGGTAAAAAAAAAGTTGTTCTTAGCATTACCAAATCAGGAGGACTGTTTGGGACAGTGTGCAAATACCTTGCGAAATATATATAATGCGAAAATAACTTTTCTAACTGGATTTCAGAAGCAAATGGATGCAAGGTGCTGGAGAACAAGTCTGCTAACCTTTTATAAAAATAGTCGCCCACCAGTGAACAGTCCTGCTATACCTGGTCCCAGTAGCATTAGCAAGGATGCAGCCGAAGTGTGCATCGGGTCATCGCCATCAGAGCTCAAGGTGGCTCTCCAAACTTGCAAAGATGCTTATTGTGAATCTACATTCTGTGACGTTTGCACTGCCCTGCTATAGTTCATGAAGTTACCTGTTACCATTGATTGGCCGCCGTGCCAACAATCTTTTTTTAAATGTGACATACACTATTTTTGATAGTTATGTACCAAACCTAAGGAGAAATAATATGTTCTTGTTGTGGTGTTTGTGTTTGTGTTTATATTAGCAATCTTTCTGGTGTGTGTGTGCAGGATTGTGTACGCATCTTAAGGTGAAAAGGGCCCATTGAAGAACTTGCACTGGGTCCCGTCATCAGTAGCACTGATTTCTTTGGATATCCTGATAATTTTGTAGCCGCTGTGAAGCCAAGCTGACCACTGCCCCTGTTCTTCATAATGGAGCAACCTTTTACAGCCACCAATCAAGTCTGGCTGTAGTTAGTGTTTCCTACTGATGAGATACATTTTGGGTGGAGTATTATTTATTTGACACTTGACTGTTTGTGTTGTGGTTGTGGGGTATAAATGTATTGAAAGGTATTTTACAATTAAATGAACACATTAAAAGTTTTAAAACTTGCCCATGCAGCTGAGGGATGTTTACAGTACCTTTTACAAGAACTTTTAGGGTTTTTGCCATCCCTACACATAGCTCCTAACCAAACACAGAGCTTTGCTCCATGCATTACACACCACTGTGTGTGGGCCTACAATACACTTTTAGCACACGTTTATATGAGACATGCAGCATTGCTTGTACATGGTTATTGACTCAAGCACTTTGATCATTTGTCCCAGATCACTGAGACAAAAAACTGTGGATTTCTATGCATCCACTGCTAGGTGAAAATCAAAGGGACAAGATGTAATAGTATGGGAATTAAGTCACATGTATCCTGATTATTTTTCTCTTTGTGCATATGGCCCTGAATGGTGACATTCATCACTGTTACTGATTTACTGCTTTACTTCACTGCTCTCCCCCATTTGATCAATCCAAGGACTGGAGAAGTTGGAGACCTTTGGGGTGCGTCTCCCCGCCCTTAAACCAATCCTGGCTCCAGTTTGCGGGTATCCTCCACCTTCCTGGGCCTGCTGGATCCTGAAGGCCTCTCTCAGGTTCTGAGCTCGGACCTCCTTGCTCTGGATCTCTTCTACTACTCGACTAGGGAACCAGCCCCTTTCGCCGTCATGGAGCCTTTCACCCATCATCCAGCCTGGAATACAGAAGACACAGAAAGATCAGAGGTGACATGAAGATAATTACAGAAAACAATGCACAAGACAAGATATTTAAACTAGATATTTTGTATTTATTTTTTACAAGCAACAGCCACCAAGGGGATATAAAAGCAGATTTGTGCCTCTACATACCATCGTCTGTTCTCTCTAGGAGGTTCAAAACATCAGCCATCTCAATGGAGAGTTCATCTGGCTCCTGAGATGAGTATGACTGAATACACTGCACCTGTGGAGAGTCTGATAAATATCAGAGATAGTTTAAGTTCATATGTCCATGTCTGCATGTTGAGGTTTGTACTCAATGTTCGTGTGATATTCTGTCTCACCTGGTTGATGGGCACTAGTAGACATAAAGCGTGTGCGCCGGTTAGGAGTGAGAGCACACATCCATCGAAGCTTATCACTCCTGTCCACAGGATGCCCCATTGATTAGTAATCAGTTAAAGGTAAATTCATTTATTTATAACCTGAGTTGTTGCTGTCAAAAAATAATCAGATATTGTATTAATGAATTAATTAATAATTGGTATGTATGTATCTATTTATCTTCGTTTATTTATTGTAGTTTGCTAATGCAGTGCAACTCTTTAGATATTTTTGTGTTGTGTTCCCTGTGTCTGCTGTCATAAAGATTTCTATTAAATAAATGTTAATTCACGTTTCTTTTCCCTTCCACAACTATGCACCTGCACTATTTTCACACCTGCTCTTCAGAGGTGGAGAATTTTTCCACACAAAATTGACCACTGACCATACAAAAATTTCAGTCTATTCTACCTGTCACAAAAGCCTCTGGACCAAAATGGACGACTATGTTTAAGTGCAGATAAATGTGGAAGTAGCTACATATGCCTCTTATGCTCATGAAGAAATAACGGATGAGTATTATTAGTATTATTAGACTGCAAATTGGTCGCAGGTTTTGAATAATGAGAAACAAGTAGACAGGACAAAAAAGAGGTACAGAAATATTACAAGGGGACTATGTCACACACTTTTTAATTGCCATAATGAACTGCCAATGTACACAGAGTAGAAGTAGTAGAAGCATAGTTATACTATCTAATTACTTCAGATTCACTTTTCTTTAGCTTCCCATACCTCTCAGCTGCTGAACGGTGCCTTAAGTGAATTTCACAGTTTAATGTGAAGGTTTTCCTACATCATTCACTGCTTTATCGGGTATACACTAGTCCTCATTCAGTCATTAAGTGTCATCACTGTATTCATTGCATTTATGCACTCATTTGTATGTTTAGTAGTTATTAGTTGCGTGCGTAGTAGTAGTAGTAGTAGTAGTAGTAGTAGTAGTAGTAGTTCCATAAACCTTTAATTTATAAAGAACCTGGTTATGTGAGTTTGTGTGCATGAAGTATTACGGTCACTGTTCACGAGTCAAAAACTTAGTGGCAACCTCAGAATTGAGACTGAATTGATCTGAATTGAATTCAATCTGTTATTTAATATAAAATAGTATAGCATTGTATTATACTGATTATTTCTGATAGCCCGAAGTTAGTGCAATCACTCTACTTCATCTTTATGTACTGATTAATGCGTTAACGTTATATCATTTTGGTGTCTCTTTGAGGCTTATTAATTATCGTTACATATTTTGGTATCCTTTAAGCCATTTTCCCAACATTAGTCAATTTGCTTTCACAAAGAAACTCATCCAGAGTTTGCTTGGAAGCGGACCAAGGTCCATCTTTTCATGCGGTCTCTTCATTTTCTCTCACTACCCTTATCCACATCTCATTTGCAACCACTCAGTTGAATCCTAAGCTGATTCAGTTTCAGATACTCACATACTGGAGGTTTTGAGCATGTAGCTGACTGAACGCTCCTCTTGGTTCTCCAGCAGTTTAAGATTAAAGACACTGGCCAGCAGCTGGCCCTGGTCTTCAAGATCTTCAGTCCTCAACATGGCCCGCGTGCATGAGTCAAGAACCTGGAACTTGTCCCCACTGATAACAAGTCTGAATTAACATTCCCTGCTTTCAGTGCAACAATCGACAGATTTTTTTATTTAATCACAAACAACAGTTTATTAGGTACACTTAGCTAAAACTAATGCAGTCAATACATCAGTCCTGCAATAAATCCTACCTTCATGAAGACTTTAATGTTCAGTTTTTGTTGAAACTCTTTTAGAGAGGTGTTATATATATACTATATGGTCATTTTAGAAGATGTAGTTTGTGGTGCTGTTCAAGTGTATTTCGTTATACTAACAGGTGTTTCTATTATTTTGTTCACCCCATTTATATCAATGAGGGTTGGCTAAATAACAAAAACACATCTCAGTATAATGCTGTACAGTACAACAGCACCACAAACTACATTCTCCAAAATGATCAAGTTGAATCTCTCTAAAATAGTTTAAACAAAAACTGAACATTATAACCTTCATAAAGGTAGGATTTATTTCAGGACTATTGCATTAGACTGCATTTTAGCTAGCGTTTTAGCTAGGTGTCCCTAATAAACTGGCACCTGAGTGTAAAGAGACTGACAAAACAAGCCATTTGTTAAAACACAAGAGAGAATACCTTACCAAATGCTTACCTAGAGCTGCGCTTGGTGACCAACAGCAGATTGTTAAAAAGGAACAAGTAGACTGGTTGGTAGAGCTTACGACTCCGCATGGTCCTAGTGCTCTTAGGTCCAGCCATCAGTTGCACTTCACCCTTCTTTAGCAACCAGCGTGAGTGGGAAATGATGGGCACAGACTACAGGGATTAACAGAGGTCAAAAGATAGGGGTATAAAGTAAGGTTTACTCTGTTTCAACAACAAATTAGTGAAACTGTATTTTATAGTTCCTGTACAGTGCCATTCTGATGCTTTAGTTTGTATGTCATTTGGACATTAAAGAAACCCTGTAGTGACTTGTTAAACTTTAACTGATAGATGTACAGTACATTTGTATTTGCAACTGTGTTTGCTTTGACCTCCATGACCATCAGTAGGTGAATAAAACCTGCCTTCAATCACAAAGTTAAAATGGTGTTGGGGTTTGTTAGTGCAGTTGAGGCATGTGGAAAACAGTTCAAACACAAAGCCAAACATAACTTCCAAATTAATGAAAATAAGGGGCAACTCCGCAATCCTCAATGAATTTCAGATGGATTGAGGGTGTTTGTTTTAATAATCTTATTATTCTGTAAATTCTGAGTCTGTTAAAACTGAAAACCATGAGCCTCAATCACATTTTATCAAAAGTAATCTTCATGATCTCACAATTGTCTAGCACAAATAGCACTATTATCAGGAAAAATATTAGGCTACTGTATTTTACAGCCAGGGCCAGAAGTGATTTGGGGACCCAAAGTAAACACCGTTGCATTTTTCCACTCGGTTTTGGGTGAAAATGGCTTTTTAAACAGACCTTTCCAGTTCATAGTATGAATGGTTTCCAGATCTGTCGGATCTCTGACTCATTAGGTTCCTCATTAGTGTACAAGTCTGGGCACCCACTCATCTTTTCTTTGTCAACAATGCCATTGTAAGGGCAAAATGTATCATTATGAGTGTTTTATGGTATTTTATTATTTTCCTGTGTTATAGTTTCATCTGACTAACACATTGGTATTTTGGTAGATTTGATTTTGAACAACAGTCTGCCCTGTGTCCTTCAAGAGGCGACAGGAGAACAGTCTGTCTTGTATTGATGCTTGGATGATGTTTGTTAGCATAAGAGACAGATGCTTAGGCCAAGGCCCAACAGTATTATTTCTCCCTTGCCTGGTTGTTTTCATGCTGTTATAAATATGTGACTGTTTCCGACCTTCGGGGTCAGACTCATTGTCCACAGCTCGTGTGTATGATCTCTGGCCTTTCGGTTGACATAGATTGACTCTGTGATCGTCCTTATCTGTTCGCTCCTTCTGTGTTCGTCCTTGTCCTTACCAGTTATTTGCTTATTTACTTATTTTATTTTTGCTCCTTATTTGTTACTTTTTATTCTTCTGCTTAATCAAATCTTCAAAAGACAACTGTTTGTTGAATCATCATTTTATTTGTTCACTTCTCCACAAGGGAAATCAGAATTTCCACCACAGCCCTTAGCCAAAAAAATTATGCAGAATCTCACAGTATTCGTCCCAGCTTTGTGACTTGCTATCAAAAAGTGGCCATGGTTCTTTTTCTTTGCTAAAGAGAGAGCCAAGCTTCCTCCAAGTTTGCGGCACCATATCAGCAGAACACTTCACAGACCATTGTTAGCCTAGCTTCACTTCACGTGCTAAGCTAGCATGGTGAACTATAACAAAATTCTTTAAACTGTCTCATAGTTTATCCTTGTCATCATACATGTATGTAATATCCTCTGATATCATAGAATATGCACAGAGTCAGGCTTTCTTTATTACTGACAACACAGTTTGCTAACATTACAAATGCTATAGCAAGTACCAGAGTACCACAGTGAGACAGTGGTGCGTCACATAAACCAAATATAAAGACACATTTGGACGATCTTGGTCTACTAACAGATGTGCTGACCCTCTCCAAATCTGCAATGTGCCATCACGAAAACAGAACTGTATGACGTAATTACAGTTGGAAATGCAAGACAAGATGCTTTACCTTGGATTTAAACTCCAGTGTTTTCTCAATGCTGATAAGCTCCTCAGTGCGACTCATTTTTCGCACCCCCTCGTTACACTCTTTCACAATCTGAGGAAGACACATATATACACCATCAGTCAATATCCTTAGAAAATCATATGATATATATATATGATATATATTTTATATTTGGTTCTCATTGTTCACTTTTTTCAATACTAAAACTGGTTTAAAGTGAAAAAAACAAACAAAATCTGGCTGAAAATCATGCAGGACATCCCATTTGCTGCATTCTCATTTGTTTCATTGTTTCATTTATTTCAATAAAATGGGGGCTTAATTCCTGGAACTCAGTTCCTAGGGATACTGGCTGCTCTTTTAATTCATGTAAGGGAGCTTGGGCTTGATGTAACCAGTTAAAAGTTGTCTGATTTATCTACCAAAATAAAGTGCAAAAAGCAGCTGATGTTGGAGGTCGATGTGGTCGAACACAACGTGGTCCACCACAACCAGAAACATGCAAAGAAATCATGCATGTAATAATAAAACATGTATGATATGGCAAATATCAATCATACTCAAGAATGTCAGTGGTGTTTCACAACAAATCCTTATTCGAGGTTCTGCCACATAATGTTTTGTTTTTTGTAGGAATCTGTCTCCCTCACCTGGCATTTGTTCACTTCTAATGTGCTTTCGTTGTCTTTATGACTGTCAGTCTGAGCCAGCAGGGGTATGCACACTGCAGTATAACCAGCTTTAATATCAATTGCTAATTCACTTTGGCAATTACAATTGGACCCAGTGAATTTCTGATTGTGGCTTCATGTTGCACAAAATTGTAACTGTTCGTGACCTGGACAGGGTGCAAAATCACGGTAGGATTACCAATCACACCTGACTTCCAAAGAACATACATTTCAGTCAAATATCAAACCCACAAACTCCTTAAAAGTCAGTAATATGGGAAACTATTTAGCCTTACAAGGCCTTTACACTGAAATCAGGTCTGTGCCAAAAGGGGGCAAGGGGCTAAGTTTGTGGGGGCATATTGCTTCAGGTATTGGTGAGATGATGACATACAAACCAGGGAGGTTGTCAGACACCAGAACACTGCACAGCTGTTTGTAATACACTGTTTTACAACATTAGAAAGTTATCATGGCAACAAACATTTTATCCTTCATCTCAACTTCATTGTTAATTATGCCATTCATAATACAAAGTAATATACTAAGAATGTGTACTTACACGTATCTGATCTAGCCAATGCAGTGTGTAAATCAATCAATCAATCAATCAATCTTTATTTGTATAGCACCTTTCATACAGGTGTGCAAGTGCAATTCAAAGAGCTTCACAGATCATACGATGTGTGAACAAGTGTAGACCGTAAAAACAACAAGACAGAAACAAGTGTATAACATAAAAACCGCAGGTACCAAAAAAACCCCAATTAAATTAAACAATTAAATGTGCCAGCATTAATAATAGTCATATCGTTATGTTGACACCATCCTTACAACTGCCTCAGTACATTTCTGAACCCAACCTTGGCCCAGTTCCTTGACTGATGCTCACCTGCTCCAGTTGCTGATGGGCTTTTATAGCATTTGCTTCCCTCTCTGAGTTTTCCTCTGCCTTTTTCAGGATGTTCTGTGTAGAGAAACAAAGTAAAATAAAAACAACAAAAAATCTCTACAGTGCCACCAAACTCCCATTTATTACTGCAACTTCCACATTTGTTTAAAATATATCTAAACTCACTTCTGAATCTTGCCATTTCACTGGGCAGTCTATTTAATTTTAACTCATCTTGGCACACTCACTTGTACGAGCAGCTTGAGTCTTGTGATCCTCTGGAAAGGAAGGATTAGGAATGAGGTAAAGGACAGGCCCCTGACACGTGGATGATTCTCCAGTGCAGCCATGGCCTCCCGAAATGCCTGGTTTCCCTCTCTGAACAGACAGTCATGTTAAGACAACACAATGCTTAGTTGATCATTACACACACAGACAGCCATTCAATCTTCCCATCCCGACTTCTCATGCACAAAATGTTCCGTTTTTGCCCTTATTCAAAAAAAGACAATATTCCTACTAAGCTGGCTAATGAAAATCAATATTACACTAATATTCCGTTTACATGTAACCGTGCATACTCCGGCTGTGTTTGACAGGGGTTGATGACCTAACGTGATTTATCACGTCAAAATATGGAAAAGTGGAACGACTGGAGCCATATACAGTATATACATATATATACCCCGCTGGCATAATAAGCATAATAAGCTGGCCAAAAGAAGAGATAGAAGCCACTGATATAAAGACAAGGAAGCTCCTCACAATGCATGGAGGATTTCACCCCAAGTCCAGCACCCTCAGACTGTACACTAAGCGAAAGGAAGGAGGCCGAGGACTAGTGAGCGTCAGAGCCACTATCCAGGATGAAACAACTAAGATCCATCAGGAAGATAGCCCCAAGTGATGAGTTGCTTAGTGAATACCTCAGGCAGCAGAAGAACAGGTGGAACCATCATGGGAGGACAAACCCCTGCACGGTATTGGAGTGAAAACCCCTTTGCTTGCTTAAATAAGTACGCACAACATGGACCTGAGGTAAGCAAGTTGGAAAAGATCAAAAGAGAGGCAGGAATGTTTACAGCCCT
>LKNJ01002322.1:0-64901 GCA_002120245.1 Maccullochella peelii | reverse complement strand
ATATATACTGTATATCTAAATATATATTTGTTTAATTCGTGCATACATAGAAATGTAAAAACAACAACATTTTAGGAGGAGTTGCATGCTCTAACTAACTCTTGGCAAACAACAGCTGGGTGCAGTGACTGTGCACAGCATCCCAACGTCTCATCATCATAGTGAGGTTGCCAGGTTTAGTACCATCGAGTCGGTACAGAGACCAAAACTTGTGCTTACCAACCGTATCTGGAAACATATGTTGCTCTATATAAACGTCTATATTAATTATAAATTAATTATATTAATTGACAATTGACATGAATTTAATATCAAATGATGCCTTCAATTCTTATTGTCTTTGGCTGTACATAAATACAGCAAAACTTTTCTTGTTTGTTTTATCATCTGAAGTCTGTGAAGCAGGATAAGGAATTCTACGGTTTTCTTTCTGCTAATATACACTATTAAGGAGATAGAAATAACAGCTCTAAACAATATAGAAATGTGGCCGCTGGAGAACAGACTCCACTTCTTGAACTCGACACAGCCTCATCCAGTGGACATCTGGACTTATTTTTTTCACTTTGGACAGCGCCAGGCTAGGTGTTTCCCCCTTTTGCCTCCAGGCTTTATGCTAAGCTAAGCCAACCATGTCTTATTACAGTAACCCAAATACATGACAGTGGTATCTATCTTCTCATCTCACTCTCAAAAAGAAAGCAAATGAGAGTACACCCCAAAATGCTGAACCATTCCTTTTAGAGCTCCTTTCACTCTCTCTTATTTCTTCCTCCTTGGTCATCTTATTTTCTCTTTCCACCACACAGCCTTTCCATTTTTTGAACTTTCTGTATTTTGCTTTAGCTTTCTCAAATTCGCTTTTTTTTTTCTAGAATTCATTCGCCCTCACACGCCCTTCTTCCTCACTCTTTTTTCTTTTTCTCTCCTTTACAATCTACCTGGCATGTCTTTTCTTGCAGTTTTTCCATTCCTGTTTCTCTCCTCCTGAGATATCTCTCAGTCTTGGTCTCTCCTTCTCATGTTTTCTCTCTGTTTCTCACCAGTGGATCTCTTGTGCTGATAGCCTTTTCTCAGGGGAAATCTCACAGAAGAGCAGTACAAAGCTGTAAACCCCCTGTGACTCTGTCTCTGTTTCCTATCACATCCGTACAGGATTCACCAAACACAGAGAGAGCACACACACAGTACACAGCCATGCAAACATGCAAAAACACAAAGACACCGACAACACACACACACACACTTCACAGCAGCGTGTTTATGTGTGTGTGTGTAATAGAGCGAAGCAGAGAGAACACATCTATCTGTTTGTATTTATTCCATGTTGACTCTGAGTAACACTGTAATGATGCTTGTCATGTTCCGTTGGGAAAAATGAGCTTACTCACACACACACACACACACACACACACACACACACAAATTAGCTTACTCACACACACGCACACACATAAGCTTACACAGAGTCAAAACAACACATAGAGATAGCGAAACAAGAACTCACAGACACAAAATAGATACGGAAAATTGGATATCCAAACCAGCACAAATGTTCAAGCCAACAAACACACACACACACACACACACACACACACACACATATCTTTGCCCAAGTCCTGAATGAAATCGAGCGGCTTTAAACCACATGCAGCTGAACTCTCTTAAAGCAGATGAGGTGAGATTCTTTCAGAGTGCCAAAAACATTTTCAAATTCATTAACACATTTTCAACAGTTATAACAATTACAAATAACAATTATAACAAACAATTATAAAAATCTCCAAATAACAACAAACATCTGTGGTTTTATTGAGATATTAAGATGGCCTTTACTAGCATAGTGCTTTGTTTGCAGCATTTGCTTCGTTTAAATGCAGCACAATGTAATTTTATAATTTCAAATGTCATTCCTATTTTTAAATAAAATTATTTTTTTTATTCTAGTATTAAAACCTAAAATTGGTGAGGATGCAGGCTTTCTGTCGCTATATGGTCAGTTACCTTATCTATTGGTTTTAATGTTTTAACACACAAGCAACTCAGAACTGCTCTGAGCACAGATGGAAGCATCTCATTTGTAACTACGTCTTGCAAGTGGTGCAAGTATGTGTGTGCGTGCGTGTGCCTAGCCCTGGGCTGATGAGGGGAGGCATGTGGTGGCCATTTAGAAGGATTAGAACTGTCAGAGACATCAAGCACGACTAATTATTCTGTTAGCACACTACACTGCAGGGATGGAGGGATACTGTGTGTGTGTGTGTGTGTGTGTGTGTGTGTGTGTGTGTGTGTGTGTGTGTGTGTGTGTGTGTGTGTGTGTGTTAGCAAAGAGGGCTGCAGGCAGGGAAAGATGGAGGGAAAATATAGCTAGAAAAAGATAAAGAGAGAGATGGGAAAGATGGAAGACAGATGGAAATGAATCAAGCCAGACAAAAGACAGGGAGAAAGAGAGGAGAACTGAGAGCTACTGTTAATACCCAGAGAGAATACGCTTTCTGTATGAAAGATGGATTGATAGGAACATAGGGAAGGGCAGATTTGGAGGTGTATTAGTCAAACGCCCTGTGGGGAAGTGTGTGGAAAGTATAGAGCCAGGATTGAAAAAGAAAGACAACAGAGAAGGTGAAAAAAAATGAGAAAAGGTTGATGTAAGGAAGGAAAGAGTAAGAAGGAGACGTTGAAAAGGAGGGATGAAAGAGACAGAGCGAAGAGGGGTGACCTACCTCATGCCTTCATGGATGACTGCATTTGTAAGCCAAACATCCCAACATGCACTGCTCTGCCACTCAGGGCGAAATCAGCCTGCAGCACCCAATCAGCCGTGGCCTTTTAGCACCTCGCCGTGGGGCAGAGTGTGCGCGAGCTGAGTAAGTGAGTGTATTTGTGTTTGTGTGTGTTTGCATGTGTGTGAGTTCAAGCGTGAGTGCGCACCCACATCTGTTTGGGTGTATGTGTGTGTTTATGGATATAGACCTCATCACTACACTGCCTCTCTGATTTATCTTCAAACAGACAGCTCAGCCATCTCCTCTCCCACACCTCCGTCTCTCTCTCCTCCTTTCTCCATCCCTCCCTCCCTTCACTCTCTGTCTCTCTGATGCTCACCACCAATCCATCCATCTTCCAAATACCTTCCCTCTCTCAAACTAACACTCCCTTCCCTAAATCCATCTCTCCCTCCACCCATTTTACTTCTCCAGTCTTCTCTCCCTGTTTCCATCTATCCATCCCTCCATCTGCATTTACTTCCCGCTGGGTAGACAATTTTCCTGAATCCCACTGAAGTGGAAAGATTTCAGATTAAATACATCCCCCACTCATGTGATGTGCTCAGGCTTCAGAGGAAGGGGTGAGGGGTACAAAGGAGGAGAGGAAAGGAGAAGGAGCAGTAGGTGTGAGGAAAGTTTTTGGATTGAAACCTGAGGTATAGCCTTAAGTTATATTTTACTTTGCATTTTATTATGATCTTCAAGTTAAGCTTTTCCTGAATATGTCTGCTGGACATCTCAGTCTAGCATTCGGATTCATCCTCTGGGGACCATGAATGTTCAAATATACACAAAAAAATACAAATACATCAAATCTCAGTATTTTCATTTTGAGATTACGAGGATTTCTATTTGCAGAAGGGAAGAACAGATAAAAAGTAAGACAGAAAAGATGAGAGGAGAAGAGATGGAGGAGGAAAAGCTGAGAATTGGGAGGAAATACAAAAAGGAGGAAGAGACGGAGCAGTGAGGAGGTTATAACCAAGTGACCCCCGGTGTGTTAAGTTGGAAAGCTGCTGTCACTTTATCCTGTGTTTTTTTCCCCCTCAGCAGAGTCTGACAGAGAGACAGTCACATCACATCACTTACGCTCCTCTCTTGCTTGTCCATTTGTATTTACGTTTCTGACTCTGTTGATGGATGTACAGTGTACGGCCCACACACTCGTTAACACCCACACACACACAGAGCAGTCATGTGTCTTGCCTGTGAGGGATGGTTGTCAAGGTGATGTATAATGGTCTGATCAACCTCAGCATCATCACTGTGGAGACCCTGAAGAAAACCAGCTTCAACCAATCACAGCATCTCACTTTTTGCTGTTATGCAGAGAAAATCTTTGTCCTGTGTGTTTTTAAGTATGTGCTGTTGTAGGCAAGTCCTAATCACTTAGCCGCCAGCTGCTCCACAATCATTAAACTGCACTTCAACCATAAACTGCTTTGACACTGTCAGTATCACCTGGCAACAGCTGATACTTACTTGGTAATTTCTGTCAGCCGTGTGACAAATGAGACAAACTTCACATTTAAAGTGTAATTCCCTGTTTTTTCATGTGATATTCAGATGGCCTCGGTGCTAATGAAAGCTACGGTTACTGCCAGACAAACATCTGCAAAAGTACCTCCACTACATCTAATGCAGAATGAATGGCAGTCATGAGGACAGCAGACGCATTTTGCTTCAAGATCAGTTCACGCTAAATAAGGTTTTGCAGCAACTTTGATGTTAGATTTTGTCCAAAATGTGAAACATGTCACAGTTGCTCCTATGACTCCTATTCTTTAAGCCGGGAGCTGAAATGAGTGAAATTCAATTTGTAGGGTTATTACCAGAAAGCAGAGCCAACTCATTCCAGTTTTACATGGATTTAAAGCTACCTCAAGGTAAAAACATTAACTAAATATCATATGTAAGTGTAACAGTTGAGTATTATCTGGAGGGAAAGACTGCAAAACACCAGTCAACCTCTGCAGTTTGTATTGGAGTTGCTAAAATGGCTGAATACTAACACACCATAAATGTTGGGTGACGGCCTCTAGTATCTCCAATTTTATCTGTTTTATTGGCTTTGGAGTCATGAAGCTAAATTAGAGTTTAAAGCAGTGTAATAGTACTACACACAGATTCAATCAGTCCCAGGGGAGGTCAGAAATTGTGATTTGGATGAGGTTGAGAGTGAAATGCATTTTATTTTACTTTCCATTTTATTACGATCTTCAAGTTAAGCTTTTCCTGAAAATGTCTGCCGGACATCCCAGTCTGTTTTTATATAGATATAGTAGATTACAGCACATGTTTACATATAGGGGGTCTGCGTTTGCTCTGTTTTTATAAAAGGCTTATTATCAACACATGAATATTGTATGTTTGATTTGTTAAGTTTATAACTCATATACTATGTTTGACACACACAGCCATACTGTGTGTGTCAAACATAGTATATGAGTATACAGTTTACCTTACCTTGTGTTTGCTTGCTTTCCTTTTGTTTTCTCTTGCCTGTTGAGTTGATTCACTTCTGTAACAACTTAAGATCTGAATTTGATGAAGACAGAACATTATCCATCCAATACTTTTCTCACTAAATTAAGCATAAAACCCATCACAAAATGATCACACCGCCAGCGGTCACCAGTGCAGATCAGAGTTTATAGGCTGATGGTTACTGCACTCTGCTGGTCAGTATAGGGAATTATGCTACAAGTGGATGGCAGGCAAGTATTTTTGTGTATGTATATCTAGAGGGTAGGGATTTTTATCTTCCTCTTGTCTCACAATGTCCTTTATCTATATGTGTATGAAAAAAAAAAAGTGACAAAGATAAATTCCCATTCCTCTTATTCTGATCCCTCTCTTTCATGTGATTCGTCAATTCTGCTTCATCTATCTTATTTGTGTCTCTGAGCTGCTCTCTCTGTCACATGCTGAATATAAATTTTTAAAAAAAGAACCAGGCCACACAATAAGTGGTTATTTTGGTCACAGGGAGAGGGAGAAACAGATGAGTAATACTTAGAGTGAGAGAGAGAAATGGGAGTACAGGACAACTGACAAGTGAAAAGAAAAGCAAGACACAGAGAGCTGAAAGAAAATGACTGCCTTCTCAACTTCCTCAATGAAGTTATTTATTTGAAAGAAAGACACAGGGAGAGCTAAAAGAGGGAGGGATAAGAAAGGGAAACAAAGAGAAAGGGAGATGATAGACAATTAAAGTCAAATTATGGGAGCATGCCAAGTACATTAGCTACCAAGGCTGATAATTAATCATCATTGTGCGGCTTGTCAGCGGGTAATATTCACATCTGTAATTGGGACAAATTGGTAACCAGTGGGGCGTTTAAACTTCAGTATGTGTGTGTGAGCATGCTTTTATATTCTCATTAATGTAGAGAGGGTAAAATGAAAGTGGAACATCAAAGATAAACAGTCCTCTACTCTTGCTTCCAAATAAACATCACAGCAACTGACTTCACTTCACTAATTAGCATATCGTTAACCAGAGAGGAGAAAATAATCTGTGAGATGAGCAGCTGTGTGTGTAGCAGCTAAACTCTATCATTTTACATTATATAACTTATACGCATATTAAACTGAATCTGGGAACATTTCCTGCTGAGAGTCACATGTTTACAGTTGCTTAAAAGCCATTAGAAAATATTTTTTGTGGTATAATTTTGTCCTACAGTAGCTGCATGGTATTTGTATTGTAATCTTATAGATAGAGTATGAAATATTGACTTTAGGCCTACGGGGCCAGCTGAAATATAGTTGTACATTAGCTGACTCCTATTCACAGAATAATACAAAGCATGGATAAAAATCCTTGACAAATTCCATATAAAGACTAAAGAAATATCAATACTGCGTATTTCCTTGTTTTAGAGAAAATTACTTTAGAGAAAAACTATGTTTTATAAGATTCATCATTTTATTTCATTCATGGATATGGAAGTAAATCTGTCTCACCAGATTTTGACATTTTAAAGTCACTGAATTTCTAGCACTAAATTTTATTGCATTGAAATTATGTGTCTGATTTTTTTGCCTTTGAATTCAACTCTTCAAATTTTCAATAACTCATTTTCACTTTTATTTTATAATTCAGAATAAAAAAATTAAAATTAAACATCCGGGATACCAACGATTAGCAATCGATCTCATGGTCTCATATCGAACCAACATCCAGCCAATCAAGTTAACACTCCATTGGTCATGTGATGCTGATGCTAAAAATTACAGGAAAGCAGTCAGCTATGGCAACAAACCACGGATGTACGCAACAAACCCAAACGATGGAACTTCGGTGAGTGTATTAACTCTTTTATTTTTAACTGTAGTAGCAATAGTAGTAGATACAGTAGAAGCAATATACTTAGTGGTAGTGGTAATAGTAATACCAGCACCTGCAGTAATAATAGTAATATATAATTTTAGTGGCTGGATTAGTACAAGTAGTATTTAAGTATGTAATAATCATGAACCGTTTGAATACTTAATAAACCTCTTATTTTACGCATGCGCAAAGCGCCATTGAAGGAAATAGTGTGAGAAGTGAGTCGGGGCTCGACACGAAATCTGAGATTTGAATCTGACTTGATCCGCGCTCTAGTTCTGAGGATGTAAGGATACAGCTTTCGGACAAAGACTGTTTTTCACCATGTTTTTTGTAAACAGCTGGATAATCCAGGAGGCATAACGTTACAGGATCTGCACAGCCCCACCGCTGGCCCCGTCGGCACGGTACCTTGGTACAGAGGCAGGACTCTCCTGCTAGCAGCTAACCCCAGGTAGCGTAAAGTGCTAGCTATTTACATAGCTGTAATTAGCTTGCAATTTTAAACTACATAGCGATCACTTGCCAGCCAGTGTTTTTCACAGTTGTATAACATTATTTTGTTGCTAACTTTCAAACACAGTGGTCAACAAATTCTGGTGCTGCGGAACTGGCTATAATAAACAAACACGCCTGCTAACCTCATAGTAGCATGCTATGTTAGCTAGTTTGCTATCAACAATCAGTGCTAGCTGATGTTTTTAGTAGTCGGTAGCTAGCAAACTGTCATTTTTTTAATGGTATTTCCGGTTAAGCTCTTCAAAATAAAACCACACTTGAGCAGCAATGCACACAGTAGCAGTAACACCTGATAAAGCAGTAAAATATACAATAAATATTAGTGGCCGGCAAATCCGCTTCCGAAATAAATTGTCAGTAATGCATATATTTAGAAATGTTTAAACAATTATGATTTATTATCACAGACTGAAATTACGTTCAAAAGGCAGTAAATATTGTCACAACTTATCTGATGTCAAGGCGGTCTGGTGTTAGATACTTTGAGAGCTCCGACAGCCTGTTTTAGATACTTAATATGCACTATATAAGAAGCACATCCTGTAACTTCTTTGAACAACTTTGCTGTTGATATCAGATAATCGTAATAGCCCTCCTACTGTCTTACACAGAACTTTAGATGTCTTAAATATCAGTTTGTCAGCAGTCGAGAGGATTATATTCCTAATACACGTAAGGGCTTTTGCCTTCAGTCTCACCTTTATTTTGAAGACAAGAAGTGTCTACTTCCGATTAGCGTTGCCCAACTGCAGTAACTCCATGTAGCTTCCCTGAACTAACGGCAGCCAGAGTGGCGCCGCTAGCTAGCTAAAAGCGATCACAACTACTTAAACTTTATTTTTAACCTGGAATAAACAGTTCCTTTTTTTCTGAGCTCACTTGCAAATGTAAAAATCTCTGCTTCGTCATGTCATTAGGTCGTCGGTTAGCTAGCGTTATCATTATGCAGCTAACAACTAAGTTAACTGCCTTCTGCCAGGCACCAAGACTCAAAACAGAAACATTGTGTGCATCCGTTTTCGCTGTGAAAATTATATATCACCCGGATTTGCTCATTAAAGCACAGTAGTAACAATGGCAGTAACTGACAGCCTATATTCAAAATAAAACTTAAAAAAAACAGAGGTTACGTTATACATCATGTTTCTTCTTGGTCAGTTCTACACTCAGTTGCCAGTTCATTAAATACACCTAGCTACAACTTATGTCATATAATACAACAGCCCTGCAATAAATACCTAAACCATTGCAATTTTTCATGTATGTTATGATGTTCAGTTTTTGTTTAAACTATTTTAGAGAGGTGTTGATTCAATTTTGTGGTCATTTTCGTAGTTTGTGGTGCTGTTGAATCGTATTGTGTTATACTGAGAGGTGTTTCTAATATTTATATCCATTGTGTTGGGCAGAATATAAGAAAGACCTCTCAGTATAACACTATACAACTCAATAGCACCACTTACTACAGCCTCCAAAATGACCTTAAAGTTGAACTAACACCTCTCTAAAACAGTTTCATCAAAAAACGTATCCTCTCTTTTCAGACCTTGTCACCTTTCCGCCTTATGCCAAGAGGTTTGTGGTCACAGATCTGCCTCAACTACAGCTGAATTGCTTATCAGCAACACTGTGAAGATTGTCTCAGCTCCGGCTTCCTGGTTATGTGAAATTGTGTCAAAAACATACATATCCTCAGAAAGTGTAGTCAGAGACCGAAGTCAAGATGTCCATCACCAACACACCTACCAGCAACGATGCCTGCCTGAGCATTGTGCACAGCCTGATGTGTCACCGACAGGGTGGTGAGAGCGAGACATTTGCCAAGCGGGCCATCGAAAGCCTGGTGAAAAAGCTGAAGGAGAAAAAAGACGAGCTTGACTCCCTCATCACAGCGATTACCACCAATGGGGCCCATCCCAGCAAGTGTGTGACAATTCAGAGGACGCTTGATGGACGGCTGCAGGTAGGACGATACAGTTATCTGGATCATTCACCAAATACACACAGACACATAAATATGAAAGCCGTTTCTACTTTTAACATTAGTATTGATTTGTTTTGACAAGCTCAAGTAAACAATACATTTGTTAATGTCTTTTTCACCTACAGTAAACTTTCCAGGCATCGGATTCAGTTGCTTATCAATTAAGTTACATTTTAACATCAAATAACATTTAGCCTTGTTACAAAATGTTTTGTTTCATGAATTAAAGCAAAACCCATTACAATCAGTTATTGAGCATAACATCTAGGTTTGTAACTGATTATTTTCATTATAGATTCATCTGCGTATTATTTTTGTCATAAAATAGTGAAGAATGCCCATTATAATTTCCCAGAGCCCAAGGAGGCATCTTCATGTTGCTTGATGTATTTGACTAACTGTCCAAAACCCAAAGATATTCAGTTTGCTATCACTTATGGCAAAGAAAAGCATCAAATCCTCGCATTTGAGAAGCTGGAATCACTAAATATTAGACATTTTTGGTTGCAATTAATGCAATTAATTTAGCAGAAAAATTAACATGATTAAGTTTAAAAAAAAAAAAAAAAAAAAAAAAAGGCCAGAAGTTTCAGGAAATCTCTCTGCAGTAGACCAAAGTTGTGCTGGAGCCATATTTAAAAGTATTTTGACCAGTGTCTATTTGTCTAGTCAGAACATGCTGTTCACCGCAACAGTGGTAAACAAGCTGTATTCCAATAATTGACTTAAAACTATGTCTAACCTCAGCTGTAAGGACAGCGAGTTTACAAATGAATTAACTCTGTTTTCCTGTATTCTTTCTCTGTGTTGTTGTTGTTGTTCCCAGGTGGCTGGACGTAAAGGGTTCCCTCATGTAATCTATGCCCGGCTGTGGCGGTGGCCTGACCTGCATAAGAACGAACTGAAGCACGTCAAATACTGCCAGTTTGCCTTTGATCTCAAGTGTGACAATGTGTGTGTCAACCCCTATCACTATGAGAGAGTGGTGTCTCCTGGCATAGGTGAGGAACAGGAGGGTGACTGGGAGGGTTCAGTAGAGCTCATTGAAACACAAGATTCATTGTCATAGTTTCAGTTCTCTGTTCGTTATAGCGTAATGAAGTGAACTGAAGACCAAGCTGCCTTTAAAGGAGGAAATTAATGTAAACACTGTTTTAGTAATTGTTCCAGATGCCATTTGTTTTAGTTAGACTTATCCAACTATCAGTTGCTTCACTAAGGATATTTATTAGCAATGCAGATAAGAAGCTGGCATTTCAGTGACCAGTTCCACCTCTTTTTCCCTTTCCTTGGTCCACAGACTTATCAGGACTCACACTGACCAGTTCTGGACCCAACTCAGCACTGATGGTTAAGGATGAGTATGATTTTGATGGACCGCAGAGTCTGCCCTCCATCGAGGGAGGGCACTCCATCCAGACCATCCAGCACCCCCCCTCCGGCAGCCGCCCAGCCCCTTCTGAACCATTTGCAACCCCAAACCTGCTTCCACCTGCTGAGGCCTCCACCTCTGCCTCAACGGCATCCTTCCCTGCCATTGCTGCTGGATCAGGCAGTAAGATACAGTTGTAACTCTGTTTGTCCTTTTGTCTGTGTATGTTTGCACATGCAATATGTGTCTGTAATTGACGGTTGAAGACTTTATTGTTTCATTTTTAAATTTGGACTGGTTTTGGACATGTTCACTATTAAATCATTAATATTTAAGGCATTTTCTGCTTCTGTTTTGTGAATTGTTGCGGTGAGAATTTGTGAAGGCGACAGCAGTACATTTGTAAGTTTGCACTCTTTGTCTGTCCATCTGTGGATCTCTGACTTCTGTTCTCCTTATCTCCTCAGGTGCCAGCTCAACCTGGTCCAGGAACAGCAGCTTCACCCCCAACATACCTCATCACACCAACGGCCATCTACAACACCACCCTCCTATGCCACATCCGACACACTACTGTAAGTACACACTGTTACTACAGCTGTAAGTTAGTCCACGGACAGAATCACACGCTTGAATGAAATATTTTGCAAAGTGGGTGATCGCTGCCATAATACTTTCTCTGTTTCTCTCAGGGCCAGTGCATAATGAACTTGCCTTTCAGCCTCCTATATCCAATCATCCAGGTGAGAACACACAACCAAGTACACAAGTATATATTGTATGAAAAAGTGCCCTGAGATAACTTTGTTATGATATGGTGCTATATAAATAAAACTGAATTGAATAGACAAGTACATAAACCCTGGACAGAATTTTCTGGACTGGTATATTAGAAAACTTATGAATAGATTTAACTAACAGGACACGTTTCTTTGCACATTTTTATCCACACTTACTGCCCCTGTTGGCTGTCAGTCCTCCTCGCTAAAGGCAGTGTTGCCCCTTTCAACTGCCTCTAAAAGCTGTAAGACTCGATTAGATACAAAGCCATGTTAATTTGCTCAGTTTGATTGCCTCTGTGTGGATTTCAGATTGGCATAAATTTACAAGCTACCTTTATGTTATAGCATAGCAAGTGCTGAAACAGTCAGTTAATCAAAACTACTGTTGTTTTTAGTATTTTAGTTTTAATGATGAAATTATTTAAATTAAACAAATTGATTCAAAATATTATTGTTGATTAATGGTTTTGGTCACTTATCAAGTGAAAATAACATTCAGTCATTGGACTTTCATAAATGTGAAATGTTGCTTGGTTTTCAATATCTACTAACTTGAAAACAAAAGTCACAAAAAAACCATAGACACCTGGTTCTTTCCTCTGTTTCAGCTCCTGACTACTGGTGCTCCATTGCCTATTTTGAGATGGACGTTCAAGTCGGGGAGACATTTAAGGTGCCCTCCTCTTGCCCCATCGTGACAGTGGACGGCTATGTCGACCCCTCAGGAGGAGACAGGTTCTGTTTGGGCCAGCTGAGCAACGTACATCGCACTGAGGCTATTGAGAGAGCAAGGTAGGTGGCCCAGTTACCCCTCAATGTTTAGAGCAAAACTGTTAAAACCTTACTGCCAATGTACTTTCTGAAATAACATAGCATTTTAAATAATGGAAAGAGAGCTTTTCTTTTTTGCATTTGAACCAGAAACAAGCTTCTATAATAACAACAGATAACATGTGACATCTTTGTCGTTGGTGGTATTTTTAGATGTGCATTGATGCAGATATAAATATCCCAAAATATTCGGTCAAAATGTCCATATCTGTCTGGATTGGTTGGAGTATGTACTGCATATCTACACATTTGAGACTTGACAGCCTTACCACAATATCAATACCATCACCACATCAGTAGAAAGCTCAGAGGTGCATACTGATCCAAGATAACAGCTGTAAGAATCACACAACCACACCTTCTTTATACTTGGTTCCTTTTATGCCTTCCTGTTTATTTAAAAGATACCCTGTGGATTATATTTCTACCACTTGTGGCGCTGTAGAACAACGTTTCAAGAGCAGCCCCCCATATAGTTTGTATCTCTTATTCTACCAGCATGTTCACAAGAGTGCACATGCACGTAATAAGGACCGGGAGGATGTGGAAAAACACCTGTTTTTCAGGGCAACTGTGACATGAAACACATATTTTGCTGGGCCTAAGGAATACAGACTCTGTTTAGGTGAGAATGGTTGAATATAAACAAAATTGGGGTTTCTTTACAATGAAAACTCCACATGGCACTATTATCACTCACATTCTTTCCCCGTTTCCTTTCTTCCTCTTTCTTCTTTCCCAGGCTTCACATTGGCAAAGGCGTTCAGCTGGAGTGTAAGGGCGAGGGAGATGTGTGGGTGCGATGCCTCAGTGATCACGCAGTGTTTGTTCAGAGCTACTACCTGGACAGAGAGGCGGGCCGAGCCCCTGGAGACGCTGTTCATAAAATCTACCCCAGCGCTTACATCAAGGTAGGGACACGGGTCATTGGACTGTAAACGGAGGACATCACTCAAGGTTGACATTTCATAAAATGTTCTTTTTCCTCTTGGGAAACTGCTGAGTGCAAGCTGCAAACATTTCCGCAGGCATTCTGCCTTTTAGTAACACTGGTGTCATACAGTGGTTGTGTGTATTTCACAAAAAATGTCCCTCACAGTTTCCCATCTTTTCCACTCATGTCTCTCATTACGGGTAATTGTACATCTTCACACAGCCCTGCTCTTACTGATGTTCTCCCTCATTAGCAGCCTGTTTTGGTTACATTTCTCCTGTGCAGGGGGCTAAATGCTGCTGAATGTACAGTAAAGTCTCTTCTCTTCTGCCAGGTGTTTGACCTTCGTCAGTGCCACAGACAGATGCAACAGCAGGCTGCAACAGCTCAGGCAGCAGCTGCAGCCCAGGCAGCTGCTGTGGCTGGAAATATACCTGGACCTGGATCAGTAGGAGGGATAGCTCCAGCTATTAGTAAGTTACTGTTACTGTATACAAATGCATATTCATACATAGGGGCAGTGTGGCAGTGGTTCCAGTTGTCAGTAAGGCTTGATGATGCACCTATGGTGTAAATTTTACTACCAATGAGCAGTAAGTGTGAGTTATGTACTTTCAGATGAAAAGAACAGAGAAATGCGCAGACACATGTTCAACCTAATTTTTGCCAGCCTTTAGCATAGTGTTTGCTTAAAAGTAGGGCTGCAACTATTTTCATTATATCGATTATCTGCCACTAATTTTCCTTATTAAGTTAATTTTTTTAATTTAATCATTTGGTCTTTTAAAGTTTAAAAAAATTGTGAAAAATGCCTAGTTAGGCACTAATATTATAATAATAATAATAATAATAATAATAATAATAATAATAATAAACTTTATTTATATAGCACTTTTCTTAACAATGTTACAAATGCTTTACAAAAGAAAATAAAACCAAAAGGCAGGTAAAATGAGAATAAGGCCAAAGAACATGATCACATAGGAAGTTATTCAACAAACTGAATAAAATCAAATGAATAGGAATAAGAACAGTGTAAATAAAAACATACAGCAAAGATTTCCAGTTAGTTGGGTTAATAGGAATCACTTGAAATCACACTTAATATTTCTTCAGGTTTGAATGAGTAGCACATCTGGTGTTGAGTTTGTCACACACATGCAGCATTACACTGACGTGATTGCGACTCTCGTCTCTCCCCACATCCTCTCAGGTCTCTCAGCAGCAGCCGGTATCGGGGTAGACGACCTCCGGAGGCTGTGTATTCTCAGGATGAGTTTTGTTAAGGGCTGGGGGCCCGACTACCCCCGCCAGAGCATCAAGGAGACTCCTTGCTGGATCGAGATTCACCTGCACAGAGCACTACAGTTACTGGACGAGGTTCTGCACACCATGCCTATAGCAGACCCACAACCTCTGGACTAAGATCTTTAGAACTTCAGCATACAGTGGCAACGGAAAGTCTTCCTCAGTGAACTGTTTTGCATGGAGAAGCCAGTGAAACAGGTGTGACACTGAAGCTGAAAAAAATACTTTCGGGTGTGTTTGAGGCACCTTTGTGCACTGTGGCCCCTACTTTTGCTTTTTAAATAAGAGTGACACTAAAATGAGCCAAAGCCATATATCAGTGATATATTTATGTTTTTGATAGATGGCTTTGATTTTTGATGACTGGAATGGTGAACTGTAGGACTAGAAAAGGATGTCACAAATAATTACAGTTATAAAGCACCACAACATGCACATAGATGACCTGCAGATCCCATGAAACTGGAATGTACACCAACTACTCAGCGTCCCTGGAGTCCACAACCACCGACTACTGACAGACTCACTGATTCACTGAACAATACAAGAACATCTGAGTGCTATACAGCTGTGGGATGAGTTGCTGTACACAGAGGCTCTCATATCCACTGTCTGGGCACCAGAGTGCTGCTGGTTTTCTATTGTGTGAGTTTTCATTCAAGCTGTTTACAGACTGCTTTCCACCTGGGATGACGAGCATGTTCAGTCAACCGTCAGGCTGAATAGAGAAGCAGCAGCACTCTGAACCGTGAGGGTCACTGCTCGACAGTGTTGAGGACCACCCAGGCGGATCAGGTCATATAGACATTCACAGCCATCCACAAAAATGACAGAGAATGAAATGACATGCACCACGCCTAAAGCCGACTCTCAACCTCTGAATTGAAACGAGGTCAAGTCTACGGACCAATCTGGGTCAGGTATTGTCAAACTATGGGTTTGGACCATGGTGGCCTGGTGGTTGTCCAATGACAAATACTTTTTCCCCCCATCTCAATTAAACAAGATTGTGGACTAAAGGTAGAGCCCCCCGGTTGAGGTTTTGGACCAGACAATAATGTCCTTCTCTACACATCACAGCTACACTAATGCAGGTTTTCTGGGGTGTTAATGTTGAATTGCCCATTGATGATACAATATATCTGTTTTCACTGACTTACTGTGATTATATAATTTCTTCACTCACTCAAATAACCACAAGTGATGACAAAGATGCTCATTTAAGTGATCATTCATCATTGGTCACTTCCCACCACGGTCGCCTCCCATCGGTTTCAGGTATGGTTACTGTTTTGGAAGACGCCCTCTTTTATGCTGCCACAAAGGATGAATCTTGTACGCCTTCTGTGAACTGCTTTTCCTTTTCTCACCTTTCACGCTGAGAGCAAAAAAGAAAACAGCTGGGATGCTTTTGGTTCAGTAACACTGACATAAGAAAGCGAAGAGAAGAGGCAGCGACTTGATGTTGGATGTCTGAGATTCAATCACAGTACAAAGGAACAGGGTTTATCAATGTTTTGGCAAACCAAAGTACTAATTGCTCAGAAACATACTGTAAGTCTATTACGATCATGAGAGCAAGAAGTCCGGTCAGCTGCTGGACTTTGCCCCAGTTACGTTAATTTGTAGGTTTCTTTATTTGAATTTAAAGGTAATTGTGTTTTTGTATTCATCTCGATTTTTATGGATTTTTATCTCCAAGCATACCTGACAGTCTCTCCACTCTCGTTGAGAATCATTGTACTTAAATATCTTATGACTTGCAGCCCACTTATATACTACTTGATCCAGGTCTCTTGTCTATAGTTTACTGACAAAGATTTTAGAATTTAAGACAGTTTTCCAGCAATATTGATATAATTTTTTGGTTTTATTTTGTTACTTTTATTAATTGATTTGTATTATATTTGTAGCACTTTACTTTTTTTTTCTTGTTTTGAATTCAATAACCCTTATTTTGAGGTGGTTGTCTTGCGATAAGAATAAGGGAGTGAATACGATGGGTTTATATTTTATGTAGGATTGTGAGCAGAGGCAGCAATGTGATGCATTTGTATTGAAAACTTATGTAACACTAAGACATCTTTTTAAAATCTGTTCTTGCCCTTTCATTCTTTAGGCATTTACACACATCTGTAGGGTTTCTTTTGGCTGTCTTTCTTTTTGATTGCAGTTTTTTTCTTCTTTTTAATCCATGTAAATAACTTTGTTTTTGAAATGCATGTCAATGTTTGCATGAATTTTAATGGCAAATTAGACCCCTTTATCCCTACCCCTTTTTTTTAAATAGAGTACATCACTTGTCCTGCATTACACAGGGAAACTGGACTATAGAGGAGAGTAGAAACCAGCACCTGCTGTATACTGTTGTGTTGTTTGTTGCTGGTTTATGAGAACAGCATTAAAGGCACACAGAGGGAAACTACATAGTCATAACTGATGTAAGTGATCCAATTAAATTATATAAACTCATTGTTTTAGCAGTGAAGCACCTAAAAAAAGGCAACCTGTCTCCCAAGACCTCTTGCCTCTGTTTGGAAGTGAAAGTTTTCTCTCTCGCAGGTGTTAGAATAGGTGATGGTATTGTGATGCACAGAAATAGTTTGATCTCAACACGAGTCCCCTCCTCTCCTCTGCCGCGCGCTACATGTGATACATTATGTTACTCTGTTTTTAAGGGCATTTGTTGTAGATTGTACACATATTAATTAGGAATACACATTTAATTTACTTCCCTCATGTGGAGACTCACAAACATTTGTTCATGCTTGTTATTTTTTTCACACCAAACTGCCATACAGTTTATTCTTCCTGGTCATCTGTTAACATAACTTTATGACAAGACTTTGTTTAAATGAATTTGTCTTTATGTCCCTAAACAGGTGTGCTATTTTTTTAAGAATGCTTTCACAGTGTGTTACAGGTGAAATGGAAAAAGACAAATTGCATTTGTTCAAGGTGTAGTTGAAATTTGGAGTCTTCTTGTCACAGAAAATCATCCACCTTGCTATCCAATTGCTTTCCCACCTCTCTGTCCCATCTTTGATTATTTCACTATAATTTGAATAGCATTGTTAAGAAAAAGTTTGTCCTACATCAGGGATTGACAGAGTCCAACTTTGGGATTTATTTACATAATTATGCATCCGATTGATCGAATGGCAGGCAACAGGCTAAATTATGATTGTGTTGCTGAAAGAAACTGATGCTGAATCCTGTCTGGAGAAATAATTTGTTTTATTCTGTTGTGCTTTAAGGTGGACAGATGTTTTTTATATTACTTGCAGTTATTATAGGAACCTAAAGACACAGCTCAAATGAGTTGATGTTGACTATGACAGAGTGCAGATATACATTTTACCTGTATTTCTTATGTGAGCGTAAAAAATTAAACATGGAGTGATATTCTCTAAGTGGTGACCTTTTTATTTTCTCTTTTAATATTTAACTTTAAAAGGCTCACACAGGTGTTTTCAGTTATTCTGTTTACACCTCTGCTCAGGTTGAAGTTGGGTGGCCATGTACTGGGAATACATGAATCACAGAACTCAGTGTACCAGTAGACCTTTTTCACAGCAGTCATTTTGACATGTCATAGCAGGAAAAGCACAGGTGTATTTAATAACATTAATGATGGCTGCATTCCATTTAGGAGAGGTCATGGTATTATGCATGCTGGCTCACTGGGACACTTATTTTGTTATGTGTGTTCTGTTATCCAGCTTTCAGCTACAACTACAGGATCATTCCCAAATTTGTCCCAAAGACATCTGCATGAATTAAGCATGTTTGATGGAATCACAGCAGCTTCAACTGGTCTGAGGCTCAGGTGAAATTATTTAAATCCTTACTCCACACACTTCAAGTTAGCATGCACTGAGTACCCACGGTGATCTGCCATATTTTAAGAGTTGTCACAGCCAAATTGGGATTTCAAATCTTGTGTGTTCAGCGTGAAGCTGATGGAGCCCTGAGGTGTGAATTTGGGCAGCATGGTTCAGAGATTCAAACCCACATGTTGTTGAATATTTGCCTACAAGCTTCATACCAGTGCTTCTGTAGCTGTCCTTGTGATGTGTAAATATAAGAATTATTGTTAGAGAAGGAATGACGTGTAGAATCACAACATAGTGAGCACTGCACCTTGTATTGTTCTTTTCAACTGCAAACTTGAACCCAATAATTTGCAGCCAATTAAAAACTTACTTTTTCTTGTGGTAGGAACTATGACCACAATCAGAGCCAGGGGCCTTTTCCACAAAAGCATTTTTACAAGCTGATCAAAATGGGGGCAGTATGACATTCACTAATGATTTCAATTTGCAAGCCCTACAGGGCTCTCACATATTCATACATGGGCCATTTGTTTTATTAGTGAAACATTTCAAAATGAGGGAGAGGACATTATCACATGTTGGAAAATGTGAACTGGTTCCTCAGTGTCAAGTTCCTGACATCCTGAAAAGGTTCCCACAGATTATCAAAGATGTGTAAGCAGAAACATTAAAAACACTTTCAGATAATGAATGAATCACAGTAGTCTGACATGGCTTTAAATGAAACCGTCTTTATTAAGTAACTTTAATATCAGAAAAATAAAACTCTTAAATTCTCTTTACAGCAAATATATAATATCAGTGCTTTGGCCGCAATAACTTAAAAGGCCATTATAAAATATAGTCTGCTTTTAAACTCCTGACTCAATTTGAAGAATTTATATGCCATAAGACTCCCCCTACATATACATAACAAAAGTGTAGTAAAATTAGCAAAGACTTTGAACTGTTGGTACAGCTTAACAATATATGTATTTATATATAGATAATCTAAGATACATTTTACAGTATACCGTTCTTAATTTGGTGGCGTACAGACATTGACAGGCAGCTTGAATCCTTGGCCTTTTTACAGTTGCAGTGTGACGTTTTACATTGGCGGTACATTATGAAGACATGCTTGTGATGCACATTCCATTTTCCACTATTTTAAACAGCAGCTATCAATACTATTATCAATACTGTAAACTAATTTAACTAGACTACAAGCAGATAGCATTGACACCCTCCTGCAACATTTCTGGGTTTCCAACTTTCATTCACTCAGAAAAAAGTTTATTAATAAAAAAAGAAAAAATTTAAAATCTTATTGTAAACATTTTAATATAGATATATTTATGTATATATATGAAATGTAACAAAATAAAAATAAGTTCTGTATATTTATCAGTCATTAACAGTAATATTATATAATACATACACAAAAATGTCAATAAACTGAGGGCCGACAGTGTATTGCGTTCCCTCGGAGAGAGAAAGAGAGCAAAGAGAGATTGACCCTTTGTAGAGCTGAGAAAAGTCAAATAAAAAGGATGGAGAGAAGACCAGAGGGGGCAGAAGCAGATGGGGTTTTTTTGCACTTTCGGGACTTGTTTGGTTCCATTTCCTCAAGAAAGCTCAATCCATGAAAAGAGGGAATATTCAGGAAACAGAGCTAAGCGATGGAATAACTCTTAAATACTGTTTACAGCTGGAATGCTAGCAGGACTGCAGTCCAATGTCCACACGGTAAAGCAACAGTATTGACCTTATGTAGTGTCAGCACAGTCCAAGATCAAATCATTCCAGCTGCTTCCCCTTTGAAATGTCTGTCAATCATTCAATCCTGTAAAACAAAGTCTAGAGACACTGGTGTTTAAAGCTAAGATTTGAGATGATTTCCACCAATTTGTACCTTTTCTTCACTTTTCAGGTGGAGGAACGGACAGGTGCACACATTGAAGGTGAAAAAAACAAAAACAAAAATCAGAATGTGTTTGGTGTCCCATCTACTCAATACTGTGATAAGATATGGGGATATCGGTGCGTAGTAGGGCACAGTACAACAGCAAATGAGCTGATGAACCATGAGAAGCTAAGTGTGTACCACTGAAACAACTCATCATTGCACTGAAGCAGGTAATGAAGGTTAACCCAGACTGAAATGTCCGTCTACACCTTTAAGCCCAAGATTGTTTGAGCTCTGTAACTAAAACCCGAGGAGTTTAATTTATCTAGTGCTTCCTCGAGCAGTTAACAAACGGAGATGATTTTTGCATAGGCCTGTTAGACAAGACATGGGATTAAATAAAAGCAAAGCAAAGCCATGGGTGGCTTTCCTCTCAATTTTGCATCCCAATATTATTATTATGCTGACTGCTGCTTACCAACAAGGACACAAAATGGCTGTGACGATACGGCCACAGGGTGGAGCAGTTCAAGTGAAAGAACATTCAAGTGAAAGAAAAGGATTCTATTGAGATGGCTGAAAAGTCAGCAAACCATCTGTACAGTACGGGCATTTGTTCCAGATTACAGCTGTTGTCCTTGCAGAGTTTCATAGAATATTGGCGCTTTTGGCTCCCAGGTGAGGTTAACTATTAATTAGCCATACTTACACCATCTACTAAAAGTGACTGCGATACAGGGGAGGAGGAATGTTACCAAAGGTACGAGCTGTGCATATCTGCCTGGCTGAAAACCACCACATGGTTTCCCAAACAAGGATGTAATCGAGATATAAACAAAAAGGCAAAAAAACAATGAGAGGGAAAAAATATGAAAAAAAGAAATGAACTCATGGGAGTGTTTGGTGCTAGAAAGATAAAGCAATAGGTGTAAATACTTGAGAAAGGCTCAACAAAATAGGAAGCATAAGAAAACATCCCTGTGATTTAACGTTTGTTCCACCAGGATTCATTTAAGAGACTGAAGTTTGACAAATACATTAAGACCTCGGTCTGTCAACTTGTGTTCTTTCTAGCCAAAATCTGGAGTTGTAGATAGTGTTGTCAGTTAATTACAGGCTTTCCAAAAAGGCCACAAGTTTGTTTTAAGACAGAGCAACACTGTGTGTCCACTGAACCAGTTGTGTTTTTTTTGTTTACTCAGCACAGAATTAGGCACAAGTTTACCGTAAACATTTAAAAAAAAAAAATGAAATGGAAATAACGTGGCGATACTGAATTGGTGTAACATCCTGGTACTCTACAAAAAGGAGTTACCCACTTGTTGGTTCTAATCTGGGAAAGAGGGAAACCTGAGGCAACAAGAGATTGCCATTGGAGTGTGTCATCTTTGCAATTGCGGGTTTGACCCACTTGGTGTTTGCATGTGTATCAATATGCTGTTAATATCAGCGACACTCCAATTGGAGTGTTATGATCTGGAGCGTGTAAATGTCAAATCCTGTTTAAAGTAGCACAGATACACTTCACCAGCCACATAATATTTACGAAAATGATCTGGGATAGAGTGGCATTTGTACATTATATCCAGTTTACCACAATAGGCATTCAAATTCTGTGGTAACCAAAACAATACTATTAATTTATATTCATATGTGGGACTCACTATATGTAAACATGCTCTTTTTTTCTCTCTCAAAGTTTCCTGCTGTGAGCACAATAATTGAGAGGGAAAGGGGCTGGGCCATATTTCATATTTACATAAAAACTGTAGCAGCAAAAAATTAAATTAAAAAATGGATAAAACTTTTGAGATGTAGACAAAAAAATCAAAATAAAACTTTGACCCAAAAGCCAACATCACGTGTCTAATAGAATTCAATGTGCATTAAAGTTTTTAATAGGTAGAAACTGATAACTAGATGTTTCAGGGAAAAGAAAATGTAAATCAAAAATCACGATGACCAAAAAAATATATATCCCACCCCACCCAATGCTACACAGAGGGTTTCCAACCCTCCCATTGATCAATCAATCAATCAATCAAGGAAGAAGACTTCACAATAGCAGGCACACGGGCTGAACACCCTAACCCATGCCCTAAATACAGACCATTCCTTATTCACCTATTCTTCCTCACCTTTGTCAACCAAACACCAGCATGGACAAAACCGGGGTGAGGACACACCTAGACACTGATTTGGGGTCAGTTGTAATTTCCCCACACATGTTATGGGTTGGAAGTGTTGGGGAGGCTGATCCCTCATCAGCCATCAAGGGTATAGGATTAAAATCACATGTTGCGGACCTGAATGGCCTGTGTGACCGGGGACAAGCACACAGGGCAAACAGCATCTGGACCCTGGCATATGTGGGTGGCACAATCTAGACAGAAGAGCTTATGGCCGCAGGGAACCAAGGCAGCGATCACTTGGTTATCCATGCAGCGGATACATATCTCCTGTCCTCTCCCTGCTGATCCGAGCCCCGATCGATAGGAGAGGGAGGATTCAGGAGGGGAGGAAGAGGAGGCGGTGCTTTCACTGGAAGAGGAGAAGGTCGAGCTGTAAGAGGGGAACCTGTGGGCATTGAGGGTCCCAGTCGAGCCAAAAGGCCCTCGGTGAACACGCTGGGCCTGAGGGTGCTCCAATGCTTCTGTACCAGAGAGGGTTGGAGAGAGCCGAGGTGTCCCAGGCTGACTGGTCTGGAGACAACAATGACAACAGTTATTAGATGACCATCATCATAAAAAAATATAACATCTTAAAGACAAATGTTTCTTAAATTTCAACGTCAACATCACTGCACAGACTTTTTGTCCTTTCCAGGAAAAGGTTAAAAAAAAAAAAAAAAAAAAGTATGAGGTTATCAAGGTTATCAGTAGATACAAAGGGCAACTGCCACAAGCCAAAAATCTTATTCAAAACTGAAAAATATGTCAAGCACTATGCGTCCAGGTCAAGAGTTACATTATTGTGACTCGATGTAATAAGCTAACTCACAAGATTTATGTACAGCAACACAGACTGGCGCGTCACCGTGAATATTAAAAGGGCCTTCATTTTTCTTTGTATCAATAAACACAATGGTAAACTGTGACAGAGGCACATGCCAATCGGGTAAACTTGGTACATGAGACAATCAATTGGTGTATATATAACTGTAATAGTAATCAGATACTTAAATTTCCATACCAAACACCCATTGCATATTGTCTACAACAAAAGATTTTTTTTATTTTTTTAAATTAAAAACTCATTTCTTTAAACCGTGGGATGGTTCTTTAATATCTGCACAGGCCATAAACAGTATGCTCCCTTTGAATTTCACCTACCTGAGATTGACGAGCATCGAAGGCCTGGGGGGGCTGGTGGTCCACAAAGGGGTTCCAGATTTGTGGCTGTGTAGCAGGGTGCGAGGCTTGGGCAGTGGAGATGGTTAATGGGTCAAATCCTGAGGAAGAGCCTCCACCTCCCAGGCTGACCAGCTCCTCAGACCCCACAGGAAGAAGGCTGTCACCAAACCAGAAACTTGCACTGCCGCCATTGCTGTTGTTGTTGTTGTTGTTAGCGTTGGCATTAAACGCACAAGTCGGGCTGAAATCTGCCATACGGTTACCATTACTGCTGCCATGGAAAGAATCAGCTGAGCTGGAGCCACTGCCCAGGGAACTGGAGCTGTCATTGCGGTAGGTGGAAGACATCCTGACACCACTGTTAATATTGCTATTGATTCGCTGAGTACCGTTGATGCTCATTGGCAGCAAGCCACCACCAGCACCACTACCCGGTGATGATGCACCCGCATGAAGCCACCCAGCCTCCCCCAGTCCAACTAGTGTTGCAGAACTCTCAAAGCTGACGTCCGTCCCGTTGAATTGAAAGTCATTGTTGTCTGCGCCAGGTGCCTCAATGCCTCCACAGGTTCCTGTGCGGAGGGCGATGTGAGCTTCTATCTCATCCCTCGCTCGGTCCACGTTCTCCGGCATCCCGGTGACCTCGAACACCGGCTCTTTGTCACGACTCGGAGTGACGATGTAGGTGTGGGTCTGTTGCTGAATACGTTTGATGGTTGCCCCTGAAAGATATGACCAAACCAAGACACCAAGTTTAAATAATTGCTCTGGTCATGTGGCCACATGAATGTCAAGAGTGCACCATTAAATTTAGTTTCACACATATGTGTGACCATTCCTGAGAAATATACATCGGAATATAACAAATGGCACACGGATGAAGAGAATATAATAAAGGTGTCGAAAGCAAAGAATAGTTAAGTATTAATAGTGCTGAATGCATTAGCTGAAGAAAATCTGAATGAAAAAACTTAAACCATTTGTGTGCTTCATTGTCACTTCTTAACTACAGATTGACTTGACTGTGTCAAGTTGACAGTTTAGCCCAAGCTGAGTAATGCTACACAGTCACATTAACAGCATTATATATTTTCAGTAATTACACTTGTTTTTTGAATGATAACTTACATTGAAAGTGGAAGAAGCACAGTAATTATAGCACTGAACTGCAGGCTGTCCTGGTGACTCAGCTGGCTGAACCACCCAACCACAAGACCATGAGTTTCAGTCTGGTATAGGAACCTTCACAAATGTCAATTCTATCTATTTGAAAAAGAATGAATTCCTTATATTTCCTTTTGACAAATGGCTCAAGGGTAACCATTTCAAAACAGAGAAGCACAGAAACAAATCCTGGAAATGTGCCAATGAATGTGCCACAGTTTATGGGTAAGTAACAGACACTTTTTATCTCAATGCTTGTAAACACCAAATATTAAATATTAAAATTCCACACTGCCTCTTGTGTCTGTAGCACAGTGTTTCCTCACTATAATCAAACTGATGTCATGTTGACTTGTTACCTCACCCTCTCCAGCCTAATGGCACATGGTTGAGAACCGCTGCAGTTCAATTTACAAATCAACCCCAGGGCTTTCTGACACTGAGGTGGTAATGTCAACAGGGAAAGGGGTTAAAGACACTGTGAGAGCAAAATGTTACCTTCTGGAGTAGAGCTGAGCATATTAAAACTCTTTCAGAAGCTGTAAGCAACTTAAGACACATAAGGTAATCCATTAGACAATTCACTATTTCCTTTAATATGCTCAGGAGGAAACCAAAAGTTGTTATGTATGATCTATTACAGCAATGTGGCTCATGTATTAGTCAGAAACAAAGCAGAGCATTACTTCATAAGCATCAAGTTAAATATGAAAAAAAAAACACCTTTTGGGAGTAGACTTTTCCAACACCCCCACACCTCACTGTCATAGTATGAAAATCATAAACACATTTCAAATATATTGCCTTATTGTAAATATCCATGCTGTTCCTTCTATTGTGTAAAAACAAATCTAAAAACTTAATTCCAAAATACAGTTTTACTCTGCATGCTGAGCCTGATGAGGAAATTAGACTTCTTGTGCTGTTATGAAATACATCATTTGTCTAAAATTACAATTTGGCTTTGTTGGTGTATGTTGGCACACACCTGTCCATACCTGTGTTTGCTAGCTTTGTACAAGCTTGTTGTTTTTCCATACACGCTAAAAATCACTATGAAAAGAAATCTTAGACTAAGTCCAGCGACTGGAGCAAACAACGTTTATCTGAATACATGATGAATTAAAAAAGACCCACCTTTGGGACCCACGACCAGACCCACAACACGATATGGTACCCGCACCTGTAGGGTTGAAATGACAGTTTATCAATACACACATTAAATGACAACCAAAAACATAAAACAAAGCGAGCCTCTATGAAACAAATGTGCTTGCATGGCAACATACACAACACTTGGTTATCAGAACTATGGCACTTAAAGATATGAAACAGACATTCTTATGCAGTGAATCACATTAACACTGAACAACACTATGACTCATAATCACGTGCTCGCTGACCTGAATGGTCGTCTGTCCAGGTAGAGAGGGTGTCCCTGGACCAGTTACTGCAGCCAGAGGGCCCGTCTTGTTTCGAGAGGCTCTGATGAGGGAGAAGTGCTCGGCTGCTGACAGGATCTCCCTCTTAGCCATGGCCACATCTTCTTTGCGCCCCGTCACAACAAAGACAGGCTGCTCTCCCCTCACTGGTGTCTTAATGTAGGTGTTGGTTTTGCCTCGAAGTGCCTTAATCTTACAGCCTGTTGTTAAGTTATAGAGAAAAAGACAGGGGAGAGTTGGATTATTTCCAATTACATTACATACACATAATATTAAACTCTGATAATCAGTATCTCCAAATAGAACTAATAAAAGATCATGGCACACGCAATTTCAGTTTCCAGTCCCTAATGCGATTTAAAAGTTGCACAGCTTATACATTAAATATTCCTTTCAGCTGTGGTTGAGAGTCCAGCATCATTACCAGAGCCATTTCCTGTTGTTGTCAACACTGCAGTCTGTGCACCCTCCCCCAACTGGTATAAAATACGACATAATAACACTCTCCCAACCCTACCACTGAGCTATGTAATGTTTATGTAAAAGACCAGATAAAGGCGTTGGATATCAAAGAAAAGCCAATCGTGTTTATTGGAACTCAGACGTCTTGTGTTATGTCACGGAGCTAACTATAACCTACAGCTGATGTGGCAAAGCAATGGTGACCAACACGGTGCCTGGTTTAGCAAGACACGGCTGATGACATGCTGACTGTCAGCGAAGCACAGACAAAACATCCTTAATACAGACGAGCTGTCAAAGCTCGAAGACACAGAGGGACCTGCTGGTTGATCAAACTTGTGATGTAAACTTTTGTTGAGGGTGTTGGGCGAGGGTGTTGACCCAGTCAGGAACAGTGCTAAGCTAGCTGGTTTCTAGATAACGTTAACTGTTGTAGCTGAAGATTTTAAATGACAGTTTAGTTTAATTATAGATATTTTTAATGTTTAAACTATACAAAACTAGTCAGATGTCACATAAAAAAAATGTAACTTATAAAAATGTTTACTAATAAAAATTAAATAGCGGGTACTCGTTCATGCTAGTGTGGGTGACAAGTTAAGTCATTAGTTAGCTAACGTTAGTTCTCACTTGCGACAAAATAAACTTCAACTTTGTTATGTTTTATCGTAACTCTGCATTTTCTTTATATTATAACATTACGTCCTGTTTTTGTTCTTGTGTATATATTATTGTGCTTACTTTACTGCTGCCCGAACTATCTTCCCACCAAGTTTCGTCTGAGCTCCCATTAGCAAGCTAACGTTAGCTAATGAATCCAACCAAAACCATCATAAAGACAACAAAGACTCACCTTGCCTCCCCACAATCTCCGCGACGTGCTCGGAGCTCGGCACGGCTACACACTCGGTCGTGTTGACGCCCTTTCGCCGACTCAACAGCGAAGGCTCGGCCTCGTAGCCCGACTCCCCGTACACGCCGGGCGGTAGCATCGCCATGCTGCCAGCCGGTGGTAGGGCGCTGCCGCCGACCCCAGTATCATCCAGCTCGTCTTTGTTGTACAACAAGACCGTTTCGACGTGCGGCGGCTCCATCCCGGACGGCATCACGGAGCCTCCCGGCCCCGATGGGAGGTGTTGGTGGCGGTGGGCCTGCGCTAGCAACGAGCTACCGGTGCAGCCCGAGAAGTCGGCAGCGGCTACAACTTCTGGAACTTCGTTCTCGGGCGCTGCAGTTATGTTCACTTCATCTCCCGAGGGCGGCCGGTGCAGAGGCAGGGGCTTCAAGTCTAGGACCGTACCTAGGAGGTTGAAACGAGAAACCGGAGGGAGCTGCTGGTGGTGGTGGTGAAAGGAGAGGCTCTCGTCTGCTTGTTCGGGGGTCTGGCTCTGGGTGCCGTGGTGCTCCTCAAGGCCCATACCGGCGAAAGCGTGCATTAGCGGCGGTGGGACCTCGGACTCTCCCTCGTCGGCCTCCAGCAAAGACGTGCTACTAGGCATGATGCAAAACTTTTATAATATTGCAGTTAAATGGTAATCGATACGAATAATGAATCAAATTAGTTTTGGCTTACAAAAAAATAGACTAAAAAGCGACCAGCGCCTGTTGGTTGAAATATGTGGATTTTGTTTTGTCTTTCCAGCTCTCCATGCAGCCCTCCCTGCACTGTAATCTCGTATTGCTGGTTCACGCGAGACTTTGTTTTGGGGTCAGATGTGTATTCACAACTGTCACGAAGACGCACTCAGCGCGCATCATGCAGCAACATTGAGTGAGCTTCCACAGAGTTTATATAGAGATTGTCCATTCGTACAAATAACTTGTTGTCCAACTCAGCAACAAGCAAGAGCAGTCTAACGAAACAGAAGCTCTCCACAGGAAGGAACTTCATCTACAGGGGAGGACTTTGGAGTCTGTGGAGCACCAGACATTCAATGGCTCTGTGGTGGCAACAACCATCTTTTATGCAGTGGTCTACTGGACCAGTGGCATCTCAGGAATACATCATGACAGCCAGCTCTATCCTGGGATGTCTGCTAGACTCCATAGAGGAGATGAGAGAGAAAAGGATGGTTGTCATGGACAAAACATCCCACCTCCTATATGAAACCCCAGAGTGTACTGTAAGTCAGTCACTTCATAATGGTTAATGTTGGATATTTTGCTACTGTACTACACACTTCCTGTGGACATTATCATCAGTATCTTGCAGATATAGAAAAAGCATCAAGATACAAGCCTTTGTCTCATAGCCACAATCATCTCATAGGTCTCATAAAAAATTGTATCCTGGGCACTGCCAAGAACTTGTACCATAACTGGAGGCTATATTAAATAATGATTATAATGATTCTGCAATTCTGCTACAGTCACAACTGAAATAATTAAATTTTTTGTTGATTAATTCAAATGCGTTTTCAATATACTATCCATTTAAGTACATTTATGGTATCGTATAAACTGCCAAACACAACATAATTTTCAGATGCAGTATTATATTTAACCACGCTCTGTTAAGTAGGAGCCACGTTGGAGTGTATCAAAGAAGGAAGATACGCTTTCCAAGTATGTGGACGTGTCCCATGTGATCTCTCAAGCGCTTCTCCTCTTCTTTTTTGACCAATGAGAGAGAGCAAGGGGGCGGGCTTTTACAGATGACAGCCAATGCCGTGACACGTTTGTAATACGTTTCTTAGCATTAGTCGCATCCGGTTGAGCACTTTGTGGTGAGTAGCTAAAGCTGACAAAATAATGAATTAAGAAATGTTAAAGTTTTAATTTACTTTGACTTCAATGAATACAATGCGCCCATAAAACACGAATACACTTGTCATAGGAAAATGTTACAAATTCCAAGTGGCTTTCTGTCTCGAAAATATAAAGGCCAGCCACCTAGCTAGTTAGCTTAAGCTAACACCTTGTCGCTAATATCAATGTCCGGGTTTGCTTTGTCACCATTTTTGCTCTTTTGCCACCCTCGGTATTGATTTTAGTTTGATGTCTGCTAATGTTTATTTCGGCAGGTCCGCTCAGGTTTTTACTTTGAAGCTAGGCTCTCGGTCTTCAGGATGTACGGATCCTTTCGGGTGCTCTTGAAGGTGCTGTGGGCCCAACTTCTCTGTGGGTGGGTGCTGGGCTCCGAGCTAACTTTTGAGCTGCCAGACAACGCTAAGCAGTGTTTCTACGAGGACATCATCATCGGCACCAAGTGTACACTGGAGTTTCAGGTGCGTAGGTCTTCTTTCGTCCCCAAGCTCATCCCTCCATTCTTATTAATCGTCCTAATGGGAAGTCGTCATTTTTAAAGAGTTAAAGAAAGTCCAGACTGTCCTCTTGAAGGCAATATCAGGCTTCAAAGATTAACGCCCCAGGGCTGGGAACAGCTTTATATCAGCGGTTATCAGACTGATGAATACAACCTTTTTAAAATCTCTTTTACACACACAGGAAATTTTGTCTGTTTCTCTTCCATTGTAATTAATAATGTAGCATGGATGTTGAATGCATTAAGGGTTGTTGACTCAAACAGGTAGATTTAATTCTCACAAGCAAAATTTCTATCTCGGTGCACCAGTAAGCATTTTCATACAAATCTGTAAGAGTGTAGTGCCAGTTTTTGAGGTTTGTCTTTGTTGTTTTGTGTGAATAACCTGCAGGCTTTATACCAGCGATCTAACAGCACAGTTAGGCAGTTTTCCTTAGGTTTGCTTTTTCTGTAACAAGCTGAAGTTGCCAGACAATCATTTCAAGGCGCATATTAAAGCAGTGTTTGACCTTTAGCTTTCATTAGATTCATCTTTATTGAAATCAGACAGTTGCAGACCCCCATAGGCCACTTTGTTGCCTCTTTTCAAGGTGTTAGCATGCCCGAACGGTCAAAGGAGGCAAATAGTCTTGGGTAACACTTCAGCAGGGACATTTTATGCCTCAGTTACCCTCTTACTCTAGTAATAATATTTACTATTAACTAGACATCTTAGTAACGGCGACTTGTCGTTGCACAAGGGCTGAGCAACAATTAATTATTAATTATATTGTTTATAGTCTCTTCATAAATTATATTGTGACATAATTATATCGATATATCGTCATTAACAGTTTTCATGCCTAAATATGGCTAAAATCTGTCACAGCTTGGATACGAGAATCATGACATGAGTTTTGTCCATATTGTCTACCCTTCTTATTTGTCTCTGGACAACTTGACACAATTCATAATGGCTTGAGAAAAATCCAATTGTGTCATTATGTTACTGCATAGATGGTCCTCCTGTTTTTATGTTTTCCCAGGTGGTGACCGGTGGTCATTACGATGTGGATTGCCGTTTGGAGGACCCAGATGGCACTACACTCTACAAGGAGATGAAGAAGCAATATGACAGCTTTACCTTCACAGCAGCCAAGAATGGCACCTACAAGTTCTGCTTCAGTAATGAGTTCTCCACCTTCACACACAAGACGGTTTACTTTGACTTCCAGGTCGGTGATGACCCTCCACTCTTCCCCAATGAGAACAGAGTCACTGCTCTCACCCAGGTGAGCTGTGTGAGTGAGGGTGCACATGCTTATGCATTTCCATGTTTGTATGTGAGGGAGTGAATGTTTCTTTAGGTTTTTAGGAGTCCAGCCACAGTCTAAATATCTTATGTTTGTCTTGGCTTTTATTATTTTACCATTTCCAGATGGAATCAGCCTGCGTGTCCATCCATGAGGCCCTGAAGTCAGTCATCGACTACCAGACACACTTCCGCCTCCGTGAGGCCCAGGGACGCAGTCGGGCGGAGGACCTCAACACCCGTGTTGCGTTCTGGTCCATTGGAGAAGCCATTATCCTTCTAGTGGTCAGCATCAGTCAGGTGGTCCTGCTGAGAAGCTTCTTCTCTGACAGGAAGACCACAACAACACGTGTCGGATCGTAACAGTCTCTGAGCCCTGGGATCTAATTCATCACTTAGTTTGTCCACACCTGGGCTCGTGTGCACAGAGTGGGTTAGAATATCAGTGCTGATCTGAAATTGGATCATATCAAACTGCCAGGTCGTACAACCTGACATGTCGTCCTCATTCAGCACTGGTGTTCTTACTAACTTTATGCAAATGAGTCTTGAGCAAAAAGGTTATGTGTGTTTAAAATGTTTCTGAGGGGTAAAGAGAACCTGAAGCAAGGCTTGCTTGTGTTGCTTGTAACTATATGTACTGGAAGCAGTTCGAGCTGCTGGTCATATAGTTAAAGCAACCCTTAAATACTTTAAATATTTGAAATAATTTGTAAATGTGTTCGTATTTTATTTGTGTCCTTTTATACCCCCATAATCTCATTCCCTCTTTCCCTGATCTGTTCAATTTTTCAGCCCAAACTGTGCACTGAAATAACCAAGGGAGTGGAAGTTGTGACTAAATGTACTCTTAACGTAGGGAGATGAGGATTTCTTTCCTTATCTGCAGAGCATTAGGTCTCTAAAACCACACTGGCATGGCAAAGCGGTTTTCCCCACAAAGGTTGCATTTGGTTATGAAAAATCTGTTGCTTTTTTTCTGTTATTAAACCTCACTGTATTAAGGGAGAGACTAGATATTGTGTTAGCTTTTATCAGCTTTGTCATTTTAGATGAGTTATTAGGGAGTATGCTGTACAGAGAGTAAGCATCCTTTAATCTAATAGTAGCTTGAAACAGTGTTTGGGTTGAAGCATTGAATTTAGAGATGCAGATGGTCTTTGCCTTGAGTGACTGCAGCCAATTCTTAAAATAAATTTAAGTCAGTTTTTTGGATTCCATTTGCTCAATTATACATCAGAGTAAAGGCATGCTTCAGTTTGACCACACCTTGGTGAATTATCTCCTAAAACTGTTATAATTACAGGTTGGGGCTTCTTTATTACATCTGTGTGACAGTGTGGAAGACAAAAAAGAAACGACTAACATTATTCTTGCGTTTAAAATGACACATTTTGTGTGTTAAGTGGCAATGCCAGCAATTTTAAGTGCACCAACTTGTTATAAAAACTTTCTTTCACTGGTTCCCTTGCAATGTTATATCTAATTCTGCCTTAGCTGTTTGAAGTGTAACAACTTATTTATCTTGTGGGCTGATATTGTCCTCTTGGTTTTATACACCACTGATGTAAAATTCATGTTTTTCAAAATATTGCTTGAGTATAAGATGATTCTAGTAACTCGTAAGTTGTAGTTAAAAATTTTACTCACTGACTAAATGTGGTTTCTAAAGGAGAAGGACAGATCATTTTGACAACTTTGACAACCTAATATGTCTCTGATATGACTGCTGCTGGCTTTTTTCACTATCAGTTTTCAGGTTGTCATCTGATTCAATTACAAATACTGAAAGAAAAAGTCTAAACATGCACGTTTCATTCTTTAGATTTTTGCTAAACATTTGAGCCTCCAGGAAGCACTACAAATGAAAGTCAGTGGGTCATTCTTTCTCTCACTATTCACTGATTTGCAGATAAAGACCCAAGCGTGGCTGAAACGTAATATCTGATTATAATGTTGTCATTTTGAAGTTCACCTGTTTAATTTTTACAGCATCCAACATCAAGCAGTGTAACTGAGATCAGATCACCTGGCGAGGCTAGAAGGCATCACTGTTGTAATGTGACAGTTTTGTCTCAAAATATAACTTTCATATTTATGAACATCAAAGACAGACTTTTACACCTTACCCGCTGAAAGAGACCAAAAACTCAATTCTTGGTTGACTTTATAGTTGGGTCTTTTTTAACTGTCTGAACTGATTCCAGAGACATGGGAAACAACTACAAGATGTATTATTATTGCCATTTATTAGTTCTGTCTTGGCTCTGCTTCCATTGTTTGCTTTTGCTTTTCCCACTCACCATGTTCATTGTCAGTTTTGGTAGCTGGTGCACTTTTAGGTTTGTGTACCGACAGGTTGTTTTTGGATACAAATTCAGCTCTGAGGCAGTCTGGAAACTTGTTAAGTTATTGGAATAGCTGAATAAACTTTCTGTTAAAATGACAGGGTATGCTTTTATTAAGTCATCATCAATAAACACTTGGTTTTCAGCGAGGGATGAAGTTTCGAGATATAACCTCTGGTCATGCTTCTTTTATCCTGTAGGGGGTGATATAATCAAGGCCATCACAGTCGGCTTTGCATCCACACTACACCGGCCATAACATTATGACCACCTGCCTAATATTGTGTAGGTCCCACTTTTGCCGCCAAAACACCCCTGACCCGTCGAGGCATGGACTCCACTAGACCTGGTGTGCCAAGACGTTAGCAGCAGATCCTTTAAGTCCTGTAAGTTGCGAGGTGGGGCCTGCATGGATCGGACTTGTGTGTCCAGCACATCCCACAGATGCTCGATTGGATTAAGATATGGGGAATTTCTTTACAGTGTTTAGGTAGGTGGTACGTGTCAAAGTAAAGTAACAGTTAACCGGTTTTCCTTCCTTGGACCACTTTTGGTAGGTAGCCTACTGACCACTGCAGACCGGGAACACCCCACAAGAGCTGCAGTTTTGGAGATGCTCTGACCCAGTCGTCTAGCCATCACAATTTGGCCCTTGTCAAAGTCGCTCACATCCTTACGCTTGCCCATTTTCCTGCTTCCAACACATCAACTTCGAGGACAAAATGTTCACTTGTTGCCTAATATATCCCACCCACTGACAGGTGCTATTGTAACAAGATAATCAATGTTCTTCACTTCACCTGTCACTGGTCATAATATTATGGCTGATCGGTGTATTTCAATATGAGTCTTAATCCGGCAGATGCATGGGAGGTATTTTAAGCTTTCTTTTGACGTTGGTTTCTCTTTCCATTGTATTTTTTTCTTTATGAAGTCCCATGTACTTACAGAGCAGCAATCTCTCTTTCTTGTTTTTTTAATCGGATACGTCACAGTGTACCTGCACTGTGATTGGTGGTTCACACGTCAATCATTTGCGCTTGTAGAGAAAGAAGACTGCGTTGGGTTAGCAATTTGACAGAAACTGAGTCGTGATCATTCCGGGCGAGCCGTGGGTGGATAGCCTTCCCTATTTACCTCCCCCTTCGCTAAGATTATTGTGCCAGCTTGCTGAGTGCCTACATGGACGACTTTTATTCGCTGTATTGGGGGTAACGTCTGTCGTTTGTTTCTCGACATGTGTGTGTGAAAGAAAAACGAGTCAGATACTGGGGATATCCCCTGCTTGTTTGGCCGAACGTAGTTTTCCCAGGCTAAGCTAGCAGCAGCGCGGCGTAACGGGTGGGGGTGGATTTTTATATTTCGGCCCTCGGAAAGCGAATATAAATAACGTCTCAGGAGTATGTTGTGGGACAATGACAAGCGCAGGAAGCAGATGTAATGGAGGAGAGCGTCTTGGAGAGGAAGACATGTCAGTGGATGAGTATCGGTTGAACGATCAATAAAGAGGTGTAGCGTTAACGTATTTCAGCTAAGCAAAGCTAATCAGTTAGCTAAATTGATCAAGGAAGTTGACTAGCCTCCTTGCTAACTCGGCCACAAATGTATTACTGGACCAAGGGTCGTCTCAAACGTCTGGGTTATTAATAGAGTAACGGATTCACGTAACAGGCTGGTGATGCCAATTTTTGAAAGCTTAAGTGACGAAAGTCACGATTTTCCGTGGGATTTTAACTAAAACGCTAGCTAGTTGGTTTACCGTTAGCTAGAAAGTCGGAGCTTGTTGTAAACAAAGGGTCCCGAGCTCCACCAATCCACAGCAACGTTAACGTCACACCTCGAGTTATCGTTGACCGATTGTTTCACGGACACCTTTGCCTTTTATTTAACAGTGAAACTAGCAATCAGAAATGGATTTAAAGACAGCAGTGTTTAACGCGGCCAGGGACGGTAAGCTCCGGCTGCTTCAGAAACTGTTGGAGAACAAAGATGGACACGAGGTAACCAAGTTGATGGGAGAGAAGACAAACGGGGCCACCCCGCTCCTGATGGCCTCCCGGTACGGCCACCTGGACCTGGTAGAGTATCTGCTGGAGTGCTGCAGTGCTCCTGTTGAGGTCGGTGGGTCGGTGAACTTTGACGGGGAGACAATCGAGGGAGCGCCCCCTCTCTGGGCCGCCTCGGCGGCGGGTCACCTGAAGGTGGTCCAGTCCCTGCTGGGCCACGGTGCTTCTGTCAACAGCACGACCCTGACCAACTCAACACCCCTGAGGGCAGCCTGCTTTGACGGTCACCTGGACATTGTGAAATACCTGGTGGAGCATAAAGCTGACCTGGAGGTGGCCAACAGACACGGCCACACGTGTCTCATGATTTCCTGCTACAAGGGACACAAAGATATAGCGCAGTACCTGCTGGAGAAAGGTGCAGATGTCAACAGAAAAAGTGTAAAAGGTGAGTGGGTAGCACACTCTCAGCTGTCAGCAACATGACCTCTGAGCCTGAGATAAGAAACTGATTATTCTGCAGATATAGTTTAATATGGTTTGCATACTCTATTCCACAATAACTCCGTAGTGTTGTGAGACAAATGAAAAATCAAATAAATACACGTGATTATATTGTAAATAGGTAAAATACCCTCATACATCACAGGTGATCACATACAGAGATCTGAAGTACATTTTGTTATAAACAGTAGGGAACAACAATATGAGACAGTAATTAAAACATTTGCATCTTTCCATCTGAAGTGACTCAGCAGAATAACATGAACTTCTGTTTTCACAATGGAAAGTTGCGATGATGACTACGTCAGCTTGGGCTTATTTTGTGGGTGTGTCTGAAAAGATCATATTTTCTCCTTAGATGGTGTTTTATAAATACATGAAAACCAGTGTCAATCTGTTTTTTTTGTTTTTTTTTTCTTTTACGACATGACAGACCACATGATTGCTTGAAAAGAAAAGCACTAAAGTGATGCAAAACAATGAACATTGTGTTGATGAAGGAAGGAAAAAGTGGTCAGGACACCACAATCGCAGCCGATTGAACTGCCTAAAAAGCTGTCGTCTTTCCTCAGTACAGCACCTATTAGTGAGGTGCCCTCCTCACTTGGGCTGAAGGTAGCCTAAATTTGGTATGGAGGCACATAATGAGTATTCAGACTAATCCCTGGCTGTGGAAAGGATTTCCTAAATTTCTGGAATAACTTGTTTTGCTAGTGGAAGTTTATTATCCAGACAAGCAAAGCTCAACACATTTCTTACACCACATGACTATTGATGTTGAACGTAGTCCCCTGGGAAAGATGTCAACTCGGGTGGCAGCTGGTTTTGAGGAAGGCCCAAAAGAGGTTGTGGTAAAGTCATGGAAACATGATGTTGAAATAGTTCTTTTGTAGCAAACAATATTTGAAATCTGAAAAATATTAAAACATTGACTGTGTGATCACTTGTCCATCTGAAAGCATTTAGCCATCCAAAACCATAACACCAATGTTAAACATTTTCTGCAATGTTAATGGAAGAGCTGCAGCACTGCTGCCCCCAAGCTTTCTTTGTCAAGAGTATGATGAAATAAGAATTGGATCAATGTAGTTTTGGCAGAGTGTAAATAATGGTTAAGCCCTGTTTGGTCTCGTCTGCTTGAATATGGATTAGCCTCAACAGGTTAGAGGCAAGCGAAAGCAAAATAAAATGAAATGATAGGCTGGTAAGGATGCACATGAAGTGAGGTGTGTTGAACTGATTTATCTGAAGGCATTTACTTGTATATGTGTGTTTGTTTTTGTTTCAACTTTCTGGAATCTTTAAGTGTTCCCTCAGAACAATGACTACCCATGTTTAACTCCAGGAAGCTATGGAAACTCCTTTCTTTTTTTCTTTCTTCTTTTGTTGATAATTGACCCTGATTTCCAGTGTTAAGAGACCTTTTTGAAAGAAAAGTTTGCAGGACAAGGATAGAAAAGACTTAGTAGTATTCTACCTCCAGACCTTTGCATTCATGTAACAAATGATATGTAACATGCATAACAGTTCCATAAGTCCTTGAGGTACATGTCATTAAAGCATATACTTAAGTGTTACTCACAATGCTTTGTCTGGATGCATAAAGTCTTCTTGCTTTACGCATGAAACACTGAAAAGATGTCAGTCGGCAACACATGTGTACGCTATTAAAGTGACTCCCTACTGCAGGAATCGGATTCAGACAGTTTCAGTCTTAATTTGAGGAAATGCAGTAATAGTGGACTTATCCATCTTTCGTCATTCTTTCCACTTAGACAAGGCTGCATTCAACATCAGCACTGATCGCAAGTGTAGAAGCTGATTATTGACATTTTGTGAGGAATTATGAGAACATGAATACATGATGTGTTTATAGTTAAAAATGTGCTCCATTATGTGTTCATGTCTGAAGTCTCTCCAGGTTTTACGTATCATGTGACACACCCACCAAGTGAAAGCAAACAAAGACTGTTACAAAACATGACAAGTCGCACCTGAATGGGTAATCATCAGGGATGAAAGTGAGCGTGTAACAAATGACTTGATGGCAGCTTCCACAGTAATCCTGGTATCAGTTGATCTGCAGCCATTTTGAATATATATTCCAAGAGAAAGGACCATATGCAGGGTAAACAGCTGCGCTTCTCACTCTGCTGTTACTCTCTAGGTCACTACGTAGAAATTATAAGAACTTTTGCTGAATTTATTTTTATCATACTAAATCTATTATTTTAGTCAATAATGGCAGGTTTGCAAACCAATCAGTAGTCTTATCAAAAATGGTTTACCAGTGGTCACATAGCAGAGGTACAGGCCACAATTACCTCTTCCTGCAGCGGCATGGATATACAATCTTTAGTTAACTGTATCTGGAGATCATCTAACGTTACTTGTTTATGCGGACTACTTTTGTCACAGAAAGGTCACCATAAATGACCAATCAAGAGCTCGTGTATATTAACTTTAAAGTAATTTTTTAAGTAAGAAGTCTTCATCAAAATTTAAACAAATTGCATGTACACACTTGTCTCTGAATTCCAACTAAGCTTCTGTGTGGTGTCTGTGTTCTCAATGAATATAGATGATATAATCTGTATCTTATTGTAAGATGTGTCCCCTCTGTTCACAGGCAACACAGCGCTTCATGACTGTGCAGAGTCGGGCAGTCTGGAGATCATGCGGATGTTACTGCAGTATGGAGCATCCATGGAGCAGGATGGCTACGGCATGACGCCCCTGCTCTCTGCCAGTGTCACAGGCCACACTAACATTGTAGACGACCTGACAACGCACCAGCAGGTCAGGGTTTCTCTCGCTTACAGTGGGGAGTTTGTCTGCGTGGATGTGTGTGAGGCTATGGTGTTTTCAAGATTTATCTTGCAGCAATATGATAAAATGATGTTCTTTCCTCTGCAGACGAGCCACAGGGAACGCATCGATGCCCTGGAGCTCTTGGGAGCGACGTTTGTTGACAAGAAGAGAGATCTGCTCGGAGCTTTAAAATACTGGAAGAGAGCCATGGACCTCAGATACACGGACAGTAACAACATTGTCCATAAACCAGAACCCAAGCAGCTGATCATGGCATACGACTACGCCAGGGAGGTGAGTATTAGTTTGAGTCCGCCTTTTCCACCCAACACCACCCTAGAATTGATTCCACATAGCATTTAATACTCTGATTTTATTATTGCTGATGTCATCATATTTTGATAAAGGCAGCAGACTTTAGCAAGGTGACTGCTTTTAAATTCACTGTGCAGGAAAAACTGTGAGTCGCGTTCTAGTCTTTAGTATTGGAGACAAAGGCTGCAAATGTTTGCATTTATCTTCGAGAAATGCAACAAAGAGAACCTGATATTGGGGACCATGCATTTTCCACAAAAAAAACAAACAGAAAATATTGTGTATTATACTGAATTTATATCAGAGAACCTATTTCAGCAGTCCAGTGTCAGGTCTTAAAGCGATTTGCTTCTAAAAAGCCTGACCTCCACGCACATACATGGAAACTCTAAACTGTCTAAATGGCTGCACCCTGCCATTGTCTTGACCTTGTGATCCTCTTCCTAGGTAACAAATGGAGAAGAGCTGGATGGGCTGATATCTGACCCGGATGAGATGCGCATGCAGGCACTGCTCATCCGTGAGAGAATCCTCGGCCCACAACATCCAGACACTTCTTACTACATCCGTTACCGAGGTGCTGTCTACGCGGACTCTGGGAACTTTGAGCGCTGTATCAATCTGTGGAAATATGCATTGGACATGCAGCAGAGCAACCTCGACCCCCTCAGCCCCATGACGGCCTCCAGCCTGTTGTCCTTCGCTGAGCTCTTCTCCTTCATGCTGCAGGACAGGGCCAAGGGGCTCCTGGGGACATCGGTGTCATTTGAGGACTTGATGGGGATCCTTTCCAAGAGTGTGTTGGAGATTGAGCGGGCAGTTAAACAAAATGGACCGATGCCTCCTGACCCTGCCCAGCTCAGCAAGGCCCTGTCAATCATCCTGCACCTCATTTGTCTTTTGGAGAAGGTGCCATGTACTGCAGAGCAGGACCACTTCAAGAAGGAAACCATCTATAGGTGGGTTTCTGTGTAAATTACATGTATTGGCAACAATTTGTCTTCATTGAGAAATCTTGTAAAAATTGCCCCAGTAATTTTTCAAATGTAAAGGGAGCTCATCCATGTTTGTCATCCACTTGTGTTCGTGTAATACAAAATATGGTAGTTTTGAGGGAAATGGATGTGTTTTCTTTGACCTCATTTCAGAAAATGTATTGTATTGTATTTGCTTGGGTAGTGTGAACATGCACCAGTCAGGGTGCCAGAGCAGTCCCCCCCCAGCAAATCAGACTTTGTCAGTGGAACTAAACAATGTATTCCACCTCTGCCACAGGCCTTTTATGAATTTGTGTCAATAGTTCAATCAAACCTGAGGTCCTGTTTGTCATTTTTGGACATTGTCCTGTACTTGTGTAGTGCTGTTACCATGTTTGTAGTTAATTGTCACCTTGTTGCTATTCCTTGACTGAAAAGTTGACATCTTCCCACAGATTCCTGAAGCTACAGCCGTGTGGTAAGAATGGCTACAGTCCATTACACCTGGCAGTCGATCGCAACACCACCTGTGTGGGCCGCTATCCTGTCTGCAAGTTCCCCTCCCTCACAGTTGCCTCCCTCCTTCTTGAGTGTGGGGCCGATGTGAACAGCCGCGATGAAGATGACAACAGGTCTGTTTGTTTGTTTTGTGTTTTTTTTGTTTGGTTTTTTCAGCTCTCATAATTTGCTGTTCACTATCCTGGTTTTATTCTTACCAATAATTCTGTTAATAAGAAACATAGTAGAAAGGGTTAGAACAATATTTTATTTGTTCTGCCTGTAAACTGAGAAGGTTTTCCTAAAAAAGCTCCTCAATTGCAGCATTGTGCCATCATGACAGCTAGCAGCTAAACAAATATTATGAACATGTCAGAGTGATGATCATATGTATTGCATTATAATCTTATAGCAGATCTTTTATCTTTTCCAACCCACCAGCCCCCTTCACATAGCCGCATCCAATGGTCACCCCGACATCATGAATCTGCTGATTTCATGCGGGACTCACTTTGACAGCACCAACGCCTTCCAACAAACGGCCTGCGACCTCCTGGACGAGAAGGAGCTGGCCAGGAATGTCATCCAGCCCATAAACCACACCACGCTGCAGTGCCTAGCCGCCAGGGCCATCATCAAGCACAGTCTCGACTACCGGGGAAACATCCCAGAGAAGCTAGAGGCCTTCGTCTTGCTCCACAGATAATGATTGTTAAGGAGTGGAGGGGAATGGATGGATGAAAAGAGGAGGGGGTGTGATTACATCAAATGGACTGAACAGACTGAGGAGCGTTATAGTTCGCCTGACCCACGAGGTGTTGAGGAGCTGAAAGACACAATTTTGTGGATTAGGTTTGTGAATTCAAACTATTTGGAGAGTATGGACTTGAAGATTCACGTGAACAAAAACGTCCTCATTCATCCAGGATAAACTGAAAAATTATTGGAGTAAATGGAGGAATCGGTCACCATTTTCTTATTTCGTGGAGCCACAGCTCTGACGGGTCACAGCCCGATCTTTGGGGATGTGTTACACATACACACAGTTGTATCTCTGGATGAACTGAGCAAGGGGTTTACATATTTTTCCTTTAGAGAAAAAAAAAATGGTTTTGTTTTTTTGCATATTCCACTATGCTATTTATTGAATTGAAACTTGAGAGATTTTTCTCCATGCTGGCTCCAACCCAGCCTCAACTTTGCCTGCTTCTCTCAAAGTGAGGATTGAGGCATTTCTACATATGCTGGGACTTCAGGTTATTTTTTGTTTGTCCCATCACTGTTGCCAACAGTCATGGACCCTTCCTCAGTCATCATTAGATTAGGTAACTTTTTTTTTGTTGTCGTTTTTTTTTTCGTACTTTTACAATACGTTTAGTTATTGTCATGCAAATCTGGATATCTGCCAAGTGGTGGGGATTCTAGACTCATTTGTCGTTCCCACTTTAGTCTATAACAAAGCTTTACGAGAAGGGTTTAATGTCTGCGAACACCATAAGTGCTTTATTCTTCCTATGCACAGGCTAGGCTGTTGGAAAGAGAGACTGTTGTATTCTGTGCCAGCACGTGTCTGTGCAATATCTCTCATGAGTTTTTGTGTTTACCTCATTGCTGCCGTTTCCTTCAGTATCCCCTTACTGGGATGCAAAACCATTGTACTGATTGTTGTAAGAAGAGTGAATGGATTTGAGTGATTGTGTGTGTTTGTATGTGTGAAGGGTTAAAGTGTGAGTGCCACACAGTGTGTTTCTTGGATGCAGAGTGTTTTTATTTTTTTTGAGCTTACACAAATGATTGAGGACAAGAGTTTGGTGAAGTGGCACTCATGGAGATTCCACAATGCACATGACTGCCACTAGACACCACAGCGGCCAAACTGTCTACAACAGCTGGAGTGTGCAGGCTTGTACACAGAAGTGACCTCTTAACGTTCATACATGGCTGACCTTTAAATGCCGTCGTTCTTTAATAATCATGATCAAAAAGCAAAGTCTGAGTAGGTTCCCAACATTGGCCCAATGTGCATGTGCAGCAGCATTTCAACCAACCAATCACTGCAGAAAACCTTTCATGAGAACTCCTAGACTCCAAACTAGACTACGGCTAGGGTAGTTCTGCTCATTTTGTACAACGTTTATGTCGTCCAATTGTTTGAGAACTGAAAACACATGGGAGGTCGCCTTGACATACAGAATAGTACAGCTTTGTGAATTATCTTGTTTGCACATTAGCTTTAGATGTGTGGGTTGGAAAAAGGGCTTTTCATAATTCGTAGGATTTCATATTGCAGTCTATTAAACCTGACAGTTCAAAACCAGACATAGGTAATGTATGAGGACTCCCAGGGCAACTTGATTTGAATCTGCACTTTACTACAGCGGAGTTTAAGATTTGAATATGGCATTAATCAAGTTCATGTCTTAATAACCAGTTTGACAATAAACCCATGTTGCACTTGTCTCCTTGTCCAAATATCTTTATTTCCTTTTTCTGTCCATTTGTGGGTTTTTTGCTGATGGGAATTTCAGCAAATATTTAGGTTTCTAAGATGTGACCAAGTCTTTTAGCCTTGTTTAGGTGTCTACATTTCAGTTTTAATTGGTGCCAATTTCCCATGGCCTAATTAGGATGAAAGGCAGTGAAACTACATGTATCCTTCCCATCAGGAAAATTGGTATTTTATGAGGAAATTACTGCTTTCAATCCTGACTGAAATTCATATAAAGGTACTTACAAACTAGTTTTGTCCCCAAGAGATCAGTGTATACACATGTTTTGCTTCAAAAGGTTCATGGGAATATAGTAATAGTTGCACATTACCAAAGAGCATGGCCAATATAGTTGTGAGACTGTGGAGTAAATAGTCAATTTGTGAGCTGCAACCTGTCTCGGCTTTAGGCAAATAAAAATGCTATTATTACCACGTTACCTTTCAACGGGTTGGTTTTGCTGCTTCTCTGCCTATTAAATATTTTAATTTTCCTATGGATTTTATTGGCTTACTGACCAAGTCCATTCTCCTGCTGCTTTTACTGCAGTGTCATCGGGTGGTAGTCCCATTCCAGATACTTGAGCTGGGAGCGGGTGTACAGAGGACCCCTCTTGACTGGAATGTGTCCAGAGAAACCTTTGACATTGCAGGAGGGGTTGCTCATGTTGTGCATCCAGTCGCTTCCAAGAATTGTCGCAAATAAAAACATGCTGATTTATGGCTTGTTTGTTCAAGACTCGTTGCTTTAAGCAATAAAGAAACAGCAGTGGCTGACTGGGTGCTCTGCAGAGAACATTGACTGTTTTGCCTCATTGAGGGACTGGCTGACATTATTTACTCTGTCATAGGAACTAACCAAATATATTTGCCTTTGGCCATAATACAAGAAATGAGCAACAGTTCCCAGCTTTGTTCAGCACAGACATCACAATAACTGTTTCTATCTGGTACAGTAGCTGATACAAGATCAGAATCTTCTTGTTAAACGATAAGGCTAGTCATGTTCTATAGTTTTCTCTTTGTCAACAAATCCCATGAAAAGACCAAAAACAACAATGAATCCATGTCTGAAAATAGTCCCCTCAAGAAATGCACTTTTTACTCCTGTAAAAGTAACCTTTGCCAAAAACAACTGTTTTAGGACAACAATATGTTTGCGACAGGTTTTCAGGATTTACCTATTTCAATAGGCCATTCGTGGTCCCCAGAGGAGGAACCCTAGTACCACCAGCAGGTTGACACTTTCGGCTTTTAGATGGATCGGATGGATTGCCATGAAATTTGGTACAAAAATCTATGGTGCTGGGAGGATGAACCTTAGTGACCCCTGATTATCCTCTGACTTCGCCTGTAGTGCCACCACCAGGTCAAATCTTTCACTTATCTTGTGAAATACAGGAAAAAACTATCTCAATATCTACAGGATGGATTGGCACAAAATTGTGTACAGACATTCATGCTCCCCAGAAGATGAACCTGATTGACTTTGGTGATTCTCTGACTTTTCCTCTAGCGCCACCATGAGGTTCACATTTGTGGTTCTGAGTGAAATGTCTCGACAGCTATTGAAAGGATTGTCATGACATCTGGTACACACCTTCCTGTTCCCCTTAGGATGAATTGTAATAACTTTGGTGATCTTTTCATTTAGCGCCATCATCAGGTCAAAAATGTCATGTGTCCAGTACATTATGAACGAACCCCTGCAAAACCTATGACATTCCCATCATCCTTAATTCGTGTTTAGTCCTAATTAGTAAATGTTAGCATGCTAACATGCTAAACTAAGATGTGTCAGCATTTAGCACAAAGTACCACTGTGCTTAAGAATTTTAATCTTGTCTTTTGATTGGATTGGTTCACATTCTAAAAAAATTAACACCAGCCTCATCCTTTAGGCAGTTCTCTGTTGTTAGAAACATTTGTTTTGGTTTATTCTCCAGGTTTTAGGGTGATCCTAGATGGTATTTTAGTTTAACATTTTTAACATTAAGGATGATAATAAAACAACTGTCATCTAACAATAAATTCAAATGCAAGGATGAATTTGTTTTTTCCCCCACCCCGTCCTCTCTAGTGAGGATCTCACCACCTGTTTCCTCCACACATACAGCGGCAGCAGTCAGTCCCAGAATGTCACACCTATCCTGAATGTTCTCTGATGAATCACTGCTAGGATCTCTAGCAAAGCGGAGAGTGGGAATTTCTTAATGAGTCACTGTAGGTACGTGTCTGTGTGTGTGTACTGGGCAGAGCAGGTTTGGGTAGATATTCTGTGTGTTATTCCATAGCAAGAGTCCATTTTGTGACCTATAAACAAGGATTTTACAACCTCTGGGGACTCTTAACAAGTGTAGTGATGAAACTATACTTTATACTGTTACATAACAGAAACAGGACTACTCTTTTGAGTTACAGAGCTTAACTAACTGAGAAAAACAGTTGGAAAGAGGAAAAGAAAGAGACAAACGGGATGTTTTTGGATGTGTTTTTGAGTTCATGTGATTTACTGGCAGAGCCACTGAGGAGTGTCATTGAACTGCTGTTTTGCTTTATCATAACCACACTCATTAGCTGCTAAAAATAGCACAGATATTATGACTGAAAGAGGACACATGATTATTTATTTTTTCCTGGTGTGAGGAGTAACATGTTACTGAGAACTATATCAGTTGGAAATCAATTTGACGTCACTCACAATCTCTATAACTTTTCTTTCTTTCCAACCTGTTGTCTCAGTTGTAGACTTTCTCCAGCAGGAATGTCAACATCCCTCATTGACGGTAATTGTGAAGTATATAACGTAGGTGTTTCTGGGTCTCAGAGCCTGGAACAAGTCGAGGCTTGTCACAGCAAAGTGTAAAACGTGTGTGAGTGTTCATGTGGCGCAGCCCCACTTATATTGGCACTGGAGGTTAATGGTGCCGTCGGCTCTGTGTTGACATAATGAGGGAGAGATTAAAAGGGGTGCAGAGAGAGACAATATAGCTGAAATGAGCTCTGTGCAACACAAAGAAGGTGGGTATGTAGGAAGACTGCGTGTTATAAAAGCCAGATTTTCTAGAAAAATCATTTGTCAGCTCAGCAGGGAGGGGGTGTAGTGAGTCAGAGGGTTGCCCATGAAGTCCCAGCCATGAAGTTGGCGAGAATCTACCTTGCTGAGCTGTCCTTGAGCAAGATACAGACTCCTTATCAGCTCCAAAAAGAGAGTAATTCTTTGTTATTGTGTTATACAATGGACAGGATACAGTGGATATTATACAGAGGCAGGAAGTATGAACACATAGATACATGCTTTAATTAACCCTAATGTTCTCTTTGGGATCCTCTTTAACAACCCTAAAAACCATACTTAAAGGATATGTTTAGATTTAGTCAAGTCTGTCTTAAAATAATAGTGATATACCCATATGTACATTAAAACAGTTATTGGTCACTTTAACTGTTCTTCCTGTTCATACAGGCTGTTAAGAGACTCTGGCTCTTAAAGCAATTTCACTGTAAGTGACAGAGGACAAACTCTAAAGTCCTCGTTCTGTGTAAAAATGCATTTTAAAGTTCAGCTGAAGATAAATATAAGACTTTAACAGATTGAGTTAGTTATCTTCCAAAGCTACTGCTATTTTAGTACTGAATTCTACTATCCTTCTGTGGCAGCTGTCTGTGGAAGCACAAAGAGGGACTTTGGAAGATACCCACCTGATTTGTCTGTATTGTTTTAAGATTGACTTCAAAGAATGTGAGCCTACCCTTTAAGATGCATTTTGTGTTATAACTTTAAAACATTATAATTTTTACAAGTTTCCTCATTTTATGAGAATTGCATATAAACATGATTTTGAACAGAAGGACATGTTTCGGACGTCCGCTACAGAAAATAACACATTATAGACTCTAACTGGTTAAATACAACATATTTTCATATGCTCTATGTCTGTGATTGGTGTTGAGAGTACTTTCAATGCAGCACTTCAGCTTCAGCAAATCCCAAATAATTGTTTTTGGGTTAATGTAAGCTGAGTTTTATCAGTTTATTCATAAGACGTCTGACCTCTCTGTGGACTAACTGACCCCAAACATAATTAAAGTTACTGTGTAGGATAACATACAGTACATTGCTTTGTCTGTGAATGCCTTTTTGGTAAACAAAATGAATATATATTTGTTTGTGCATAAACCATATACCATATAAAACATGAAATATGTATTTGGTGTAATAATAATGCTTTATGATTTTTTTTGTGTGTTTTGTCACCTTCATCATCATGTGCAAGCTCAGTTTGTGGCAAAGGAAAGAGTTACCACTTCAGTATTTTTCTACAGGGTTTGAATAATAATTAAAAAAGCTATTTAAAGGAAAATATTGGTTTTACACATACAGTAGGGGGATCTGTGCACAGCTTAAACCTGAGTCTCCAGACAATATGAAAACATGTCTGACATAGTCCTCACTCACTGTACACAAGGCTTCACATTATGGCTTATTTTTGTGGCCTTTTGGCAGTACTCTCAGCTCAGCCTACTTCTGTCCTGTCTATATTTAGGGCTGAATAATGCCCTGTTGGAAAGCTGTCCTACATTAAGCGTGCTCCTCCATCTCTGAACACCTGCAAGTGAACTCGCCTCAGTCACCAGACACCTTTCCTTTCCCCGTGCCTCTGTCTGTCTCCATGTGCCACTCAGTGCATTTCAGTTCAGTGAGGTTTTACTGACATGACAGACAAGTAAGAATAATGCCAGAGCCCATTGCAAAGCAGAAAACTATGAATACAAAATTAGGCCTATTGTCTCTTTTAATGTTTTATTGCTTACCCGCCTCTACCTTTATCTGTCTCTGTCATTGTCTGTAGCTCTCTGTCTACCACCTCCTCACTCTATCTTTTCTCCCTTTCTCTGTCTCCTCCCCCCTCTCTCTCCCTCTCTGTCCTTGGTCACCACGGCAGCAGGAGGGAAGTTTTATTTATGGATGAATTTATTGAATCACGACTCAACAAATAGTTAACTCCCACCTTCATTTTTACAATGAGCGAAAAAGATTCATTTTTCAATGTGCCCTTTTTTTTTACAAGGACATGATAAAGAAAAGAGCAAACTTTCTACAGGAAACATATGGATATATTTGAGCATAGATACAGTTTGTATACCCAAATACCTGAACAAGGTTCATTCACCAAGTTTCATTGTGAAACAGAGAGTAGATCTCCCAGCACTGAAATGGATAAAAGCATCAAGTGCAACAACATTTGCTAAAGTAGCACAAATTTGATTCATGATTATGTGTTTGTGTACAATCACAAATTAGTCACACCATTTGTTTAGCTTCTCTAAAGCACTGATTTACTGATTTTCTCAGTTTTGTATAATTGTAAATTGAAAATCTTTGGGTTTTCAATTTCCTTGGGTTCACAGAACGTGTGACGGGCATTTATGGGGTTTTTCCTAACAAGTAAATTAATTTTGAATTTAAAAAATAAGTGGCAAATTAATCGATAATGCAAATAATTGTTAGTTTCAATCCTAAATACATTGTGACAGTGGTTCCTTTCACCTTCATTATGCTGGACTGTCCAAGCATTAATAACTGCTAGCTGTCAGATGTCAACATCTGCCTCCTTATATCCTTAAAACCAGATGTTTCGGTGCTGTTTACTATACTTGGGAGTAGCAAACCACATTGCCACTTCACTTTGACTTGAAAGAGGACCCAGACTCACATGTTGAGGCATGTATTCACCTGCCCACATGAACTGAGTGTCCAACACTCTAGAGTTCAAATACATTTCTTGGTGTGAATGCATGCTGAACTCACAGCCTGTGCTTTGTTTTGTGACCTGGGTCAGTAAGTCTATCAACACTGTCCTTCCTAAACCGAGTTTACTGTAAATGGAAATGGCTCTGCCCTCTGCACTGATTCACCAGAGTACCGCACTTTGTTTTCTTGTTGATTTTGATGCTCGGACAGTGCATCGCTGTGGGTACGAGGAGCACCTACTGAATGTAAAATAAGGAGGTGGTGACTGAGAAAGTGCTGTTGGGAAAACATGACAGATTACATAAGAGCCCCCTGCAGCTAAAATAGATAGGCAGGGTATTAACATGGGGATCACTGTGGTCTGAATCTGATAGTGCTCTGGACTGGACACCACAGTTTCTGCCTCGCTCTTTCTCTTTCTGCCTCACAAAGACCTCCCTGATTGGACCAAGGGCACTGCTAATTGTGTGTGTTTGTGTGTGTGTGTGTGTGTGTGTGTGTGTGTGTGTGTGTGTGTGTGTGTGAAAGACAGAAAGAGTGATTGCTGCTCTCCAAGCACACTGGCACCAAGATTTTCCACTTTGAGTCAGCTGTCAAAACAACACTCATATAAATAGAGGGAGAATTAGCTGGCATGGCAGTGATTATAACAACAAATACACAAATTCGACACGCATGTATGCAAACAACACTCACACACACACAGAGGCAGATCCTCTTTTGACTGTGGATTTGACAGTCAATCAAGCTAATTAATGTGTTGAATCAGGAATATTATTAAGACAGTTGAGGAATAATGTGAAGAAAGTACATACATACATGCAGAAGCACACACACCTGCACTTACATGCACACCACCCCCAAACTCACACCCTCGCTCCTTGTAACTTTTTTAGATTTTTATGTATTTATTTATTGTAATTGTTGTCTTTGTTGGATAGCTGACAGTATAGATACAGACATAAAATGTGGATCAACAAAGATATCTGGCTGGAATCAAACCAGGAATGTCGCTGTCACATAGTCATGTCAACCACCAGGACACCCTCTTTAAGGTCTATATTAAACTGTCCTTGCAGTAAGAGTACCACATTATTCTAGTATACTTGAGTTTGCTCAATTGCCATATTTATAACATTAGTCCTGACTCATTTAAATGCAATATTCCACTTTGGCCATTTTTCTTTTTCCAGTGACGTCTCTTTGGTGTAATTCCATGCCCCGTCAAACTCTAATAACGTCTACGTTACCAGTTGTATGTGTTTTCAACCAGCAATGATTAGGACTGCATGGATTCATCAGGCCTGTGTGGATGTGGTTTGATCAGATTCTTTGACAGTGACAAAACAGCCCACCAACTGTCATCAGATTCCTGATTCAAATGTTGCTAAATCCTGATTGGTGCAGAATTATGCGTGACTGACATAACCTTTTTTCTAATAAGCCCTGCCCACTTCAAACCATTGAGAGTACCGACAACAACACAATTACAGAAATCTTTCAAATAATCTGTTCTTGGCAGAAAATATTTATATTTATATATATTTAATATTTCCATCAGTCATAGTAAGAAGCTGTTTGTGAAGTTTTCAGGGTCTTTAAATGTTATACATAACAACACTAGAACCTATCTATAGCCAAACCAATAAACAAAAAGCACAACTGTTAACACCTCTGTTGCCTCATTTGATTTTCTGTGTGCCAGGATAGTTTTCATACTGTTGAAAGCGAATCAGGAACATGTCACCACTTCTCTGCTAAAGATAGTCAGCTCAGGAGATAATAAATATGGATGGGTCTGTTCCTCTGTCTTGTTCTCATGCTCTGTAGCTACATGGGGCATCTGGGGTAACCCGGGCAGCTGATATTGGTGGCTGTGCAGACACGAACATACAGAGGAGCAGGCATCCTGAAACCCAAGTATGGCTTTAAGTCAGTGACAGTTGGCTCACAGACCCAGTGGCCATTTTTTCACACAGATGAATCAGGAATTCATTTCTTCGCAATCCCGAAACCAGGCGCTGGTCATTTACAGTGTGTGAAGCTCAGGGCTTTTACTTTGATATTGAGAACCAAAGTTTATGGAAACCATAAACTCATTTTATCACCCATATCAGTGTCTCTGGCTTTATTACATCCTTTTCACTTTCTCACACATATGCTGATATCTGTTCACCTGAAAGGGCAAATCTGGGGTTTCACTGACCTTTAGTGAAAGTCACATTTAAAGGGGAATACCACATTGTTTTGGCTCAAGAATTTATATGAGGCTTCATGTAGCCTGAATTTCAGAGAAATTTTGTGAACCTCTATACCATTCAAGACCACAAATAGGTAGCACTGACAATACAGTAAAAAACCATAACCACTTTCTTCCAAAAGGAAAAAGTTGATAACTGTGCTCCTAATCTGTAATGGATCATAAAGTTCAACCATCAAAACCAAACTTTTTTATGAATACTGTGGTCCACTTGGGATTTAACTTTTGTTGTTTTATCACAATAAATGTAATATGAGTTTTGTTTTTATGTCATCTGTGCATGTTATTTTACATAGATTGTCACTGCAATGAAATAGCTTCCTTGGTAAACTCCAGTTTAGTTTCTGTAGACACAGGTTAGGGTTGCACATATAAAGTGATAAACTACTTAATATGAATATACAATTATACTTCACATACAATAAGCTGTTTTATTACCATTTACTGTACATAACTGCTGTTTGGCAGGCAAGGTGAGAGGCAGGTATTACTACTTTGCAAACATGAGAAGAGAAATATCAAAGTCTGGGCCAGTTGCCTCATCGCGACGACTTATCACGTTCTGCTACACAACAAATTCGTGTTTAGGTATTTGTCTCTGACCAAAAGAAAGCATGCTGAGTTGAAAACAAAAGCATTCATATTAAGAGGAATTAATTTCATTCGTGATCAAGATAAAAATGCTTTCATTTTCATTTTTCATTTCATTCGTTCAGAATGCATCTTGTACAACAAAAACTCCCCTTGATCAGTATAAATGTTTGGCTGTGCCCACATTTGTTGCCAATGCCAAACCATCTGCCACAAAGCAACACTGACTCATCAGGCCTGCCTACGCTCTTCTGAGAATCCACGATTTCCACAAGGTACCTCCTTTTCTATCTAATCACCATGTAGGCTACTGTGCCTTCCCCAGTACTTCACTGTGGCTCTGCAATCAAACACAGACCTGCGTATGTGGTTGCAGAGTGTTGCAGATAAATGAGCAATCATGGCCAGAACTGCAGCCTTGCAACAAATGAGTGAATACGTAATGCAGATTTTTGTCAAAGCTCATTCAAATGTCTTAATTTATGAAACAAGGTTTGGTTCTTTATTCTATTCTAATCCTGTGCCTCGTCTAATTTGCCTGTTTGACAATTATGTTATGCCTCTAGTGCCCAGACGCGTAATGACTTAAATGTGTGGAAATTCACACACACACACACACACACACACACACACAGTCTCGCTCTCTCTTTCTCTGTCCTGGCTCCTATCAGCAGTAATTACACAAAGAGCGCCGACAGTGTTTGCTCTGGTCCTGAGCTGCCAGGGACAGACAGGGACAGATCCAGTGTCCAGAGGATAAACTAGATGCTCCAGCCTGCTGGTGTCCATTACTCATGATCACACTGATACAGCTGATACCTCAATCCAAGCCTTAACATCTCTGTCTCTCTCTCTCTTTGTCCTCTTCTCTTCTCTTAATTTAGCTCTCTGTGTTCCTTTTTTCCATATCTTTACCTACATGCAAATACAGATTGTGCTTTAAAGGGAAACTGCAATGATTTTACACATCAAAGTCTGTTTATATGAAGTATAACTACATATGTGAAAAGGTTTTTTAAAGAGTTTCTGGGGGTGTGGACTTAGAAAGAAGTGATCTTTCTAGGATTCTGTAGCCCGCACCAAGTCTCTGCTTGAGGTTAGCAGCTCAAGGCTACATTGGCTGCTACTAGCATAACACACCCAGTTGCATCGTGGGTAATGTAGGCGCCAGGTTTTGACAAGCTAGAATAATGTGTGTGAATAAAAAAGATGATACCTCTGGTTCTGCTGCATTGATTTTGAACCTTTCATTTTTAAAAATCTGTCTTTTGTGTGTCCAACATGGTCACTGCAGTCAGTGACAAGTCTAATGAGGACTTGGACTCAAGCTTGAACACAGACAGAGGTTAGTGTTAAACCTACTACTCCATCTTCTCAGGATGTCTGGCCATAGTGAGAACACCAGGCTTTCTACATCCAGACTTTTTGTGTACTTTATGTGACGTGACATCTCACACAGGGAGGTTTTCTTCAACCATTCACAATAACCAAGGGTGGCGCACTAAATTACACTGTTGATGGGCATTGTATTGCATGTATGTTTGCGTGAGTCTGATTTCTGTCTCTGACATGGCTCACAGAGAGTCGTAGAGAAAGTCATGGGTGTGGCAAAGGGAGGGGAATAAACAAGAGGCGATCTGCCCACATGCCAGACTGAAAGTAGAAATCCCTGTTTGCCCATCAAAGCTGCTGCCAGTCAGAGCACTTCACAATGATTCTAATATTTCTGTTGAACCTTTTCTCTCTGTGGCTGATGTGTAGGCGCCTCAGAAGTCCTTTAGGCATGAAAAGGCAGAAACCTCCAAAGGCTCCTCCAAAAACAGCAGAGACAGACAAAAAGGAAGGAATAAAACCCACAGTAGTCTTCTTCTCTCCTGCTGAGTAGAAGCATCCTTAAGAGGTGAATGTTCTCTCTGTGAAAGAGGCACTTGACTGCAGCGTTATCCCTCCTAATAAAACACCAGGGGTAGGGTGACACCAGTAGCCTTGGATTTTAAACTGGCCAGTCTGCTCATTAAACCACACACACACACACACACACACGCATGCAAGCACACCCTGTGAACCCTGAGTGGCACGTCTGCAATCAACTCCTCTCTAAGCCCCCACAGGTCATGTCTGTAACGTTAGCACTTCTCTCTCGCTCTCTCTCTCTCTCTTTCTCACACACACACACACACACACGCAAGAAACACAAAGAAGGGTGTAAAGTCAACTGGTCAGTGACAGATCTGCATGGCAAAACTCCCTCTAACAACCCCCAGGCTCCACGTGAGCTTTCATTCACTTTCCTCTAGCTAATGCTGTATCAACTTGTAGAATACCGACAGACAGGGACCAGGCCACAGCTGCTGTTCATTATATAACAGATGCCATGACATTTTACTGTAATATGATTTACTATGCTAACTAGAAGTCAGTGAGGATCATGTACTGTAGCAGGGATATTTTGGGTTTTCACATGACATTGCTTCACCGTCTGAATTTGTTCACGGTGATTTGGGGACACTCCTGTGGTTGTTAATTTACTGGAAGGAAAGAGCTAGTGTCAGGAAGCTTGATTCAATGCTAATTAGTTAATTAGTTAATTTTCTTTTACAGTCTTACAAGGACCATCAAACATCAACTTTAAAGTACTTTTAACTTTACACAAACTTAGAACAAGTGCATTTACAAGAGCCTATAAAGACAGCACACAAGACAAAAGTAAATCCTCTTGGGTTACCCCATATTTTGAAATGAAAATTTCAAAGACATTTTTCAGTTTTCTTGCACACAGCTAACAGTTTGGGCCTTTCAGCCTTAACCACTTTGAGGACTAATTTTAAAGGAATAGTTCAACATTTTGGGAAATACACTTATTCGCTTTCTTACAGAAAGTAAGATGAGCCAACAAATAGTCCACCACATAAACCACAACTTGTTGCTTTTGCACCTCAGTTTTTTATGGATTAAACAAAAACAATATAATGTGTTAATTAGTAAGCTTTAGAGGTGCTGGTAGGCAGGTTTTGTTACCTTTGGACAGAGCCAGGCTAGCTGTCTCCTCCTATTTCCAGTCTTTATGCTAAGCTAAGCTAACCGCCTCCTGGCTGTAGCCTCAAATCTACAGCACAGACATAAGAGTGATAAATAATCTTCTCATCTAATGTCCGGCAACAGTGAATAAGGGTATTTCCTAAAATGTCAAAATATTCCTTCAAAGTGAGAATGTGGTCCTGACATACTAGTTTGACAAGAGAAAAAAAAGAAGGAAAGAATGTACCTTACTCTTACCCTGACTTACTCTGTGACACAGTGAGTTACAGCAGTAGAGATAACATGTGATCATAAAAATCTTCTTCTTCACTGAGTCTTAAAACACATTTGCTGTTGTGTAGTTTCAACCTCAGCAGGTGCTCAGTAAACCACACTTTATTAGCAAAGCCATTGCAATCTAAAATTACTCAATGCTCCATCGGTACATGAAGTATATTTATAAGACTAAACTCTGATTGTGTGTATCCCATGACAGTAGATGATGATCTGAGGGAAGTATGCGTTTAGTCAGAGCTAGCGCAGACACACATCTCTGACAGGAGGGGTGACCCACTTGCAACAACTTTATTCTTGTCTTTTTCTTATTAAATTAGATATAGGCTACATAAGGAGTAACATCACAGTGTTATTTAAGACCAAATAGAAATCATGGGAGTTTCAATGTTATGCATAAAATTAACATGGATTTTAAATAAAAGATGTCTTTGAAAACAGGACTGACTCCCTGCACATCCACTTTTCATGGATACACTGATTCAATTCAATTCAGTTTAATTTATACAGCGCCAGATCATAACAGAAGTCAACTCAGGTCACTTTTCATATAGAGCAGCACCGTGCTCTTTATGATATTATTTACAGAGACCCAACAATTCCCAACATGAGCAAGCACTAGGCAACAGTGGAAAGGAAAAACTCCCTTTTAACAGGCAGAAACCTTGAGCAGAACCAGGCTCTGAGTATCTGAGTCATCTGCTTTGACCTCGACTTATGTGTATTAAATGTATTACAATTAAGTAGCTCAGTCATTCAAAAAAGAAAGAAAAGAACAAAACCCTCATTTTACATAAACAATCTCACCACAAAGTCCACTTGACAACTGCTCTGGAGCTTTTGATCATACCACATGATCTTCATGAGCAGATGGAGTTAGACCAAGTTGTCATGGAATTGTAGGTGATCAAATTTCCATTTTTTATGAGCACTTAAAGGAGCACTTAAAGGGCTCTTGTTCAAGACAAAGGTCTTGTTCATGTTGGCTGAAAAAAAAGTATTTAAAGGGCAAACTGGGCAAACTCAGATAAAGACAATATGATATGATCAAAAGCTCCAGAACAGCCACTAAATAGACATTTTGGTGCATTGTTTTCTAACATGCTGTTTCCAAAGTAAAAAAATGAACTTTGAACCTCAAACTTCAAAATGTTCTACGTAAGATTTAGCACCTCACCACCCTATTTAAAGCAGTAGTTTAGGAACATATAACTCTCTTTTAGCAGGTCATAAGAGGATGGCAGTGAAATGCCTCCGCTGTACAGCACAATGTGGAACGTGTGGGGGAGGTAAGAACTTATGTCACAGTGGATATGTGAGAGGCACTCTGTATAAAAGCATCCCTTTAATGGCTGATAATATAAGTGAAACAACAGTCAAAAGAGAGCTGCTGAGCTACCAAGAGGTGGCAGATTCATAAAGACGTTAGCAGAATGTATATCCTTCCTGATCAAATCAACCAAATATGACTCTCAGCTTTCTCACTTATACAAGAGTGACATTCAGGGTACTAGCTTAGGTTTAACTTCCTGGAAGCACTGGTATTGTTTGCTCCCCAGGTGTATAATTAATATCCTGTATTTTGGATAAAGTTTCTAAGCAATAAAGAAAGTTTCTGTGAGTAAGAAATAACAGCTGAATGAATGAATATATCACCAGTTCAATTATACATGCATTTTCCTTACAGCTGTTATTAAATGTTTTCAAAAAGTCTACTGTGCCTTTTCCATAATGATGCTTAGACATGTGTGAAACCTATTGTTGTTTAAATTTTAAATGGGTTTCTAGGGCTGCAACTTATTCAACATGCAAATGCCACAAAATCAACATTTTAAGACAATAACATCCAAATAGTGGACGCAATATATTTGTGCATTAATACTGCAAGCTTTCCTGCATGAGCTGAAGTGCTGCACAAGTGGAAAGTTTGACCTGCTGGTGGTGTTAGATGAAAGGTCAGAGGATCACTGAAGTAATCAGGATTCCAACTCTGGGCACCATGAAAAGGTCTCTACGCCAAAAATTCATGGCAATATGTCCAAATGTTGTAGTGTTTCTTTCTAGACCAACCTTTTTTACCCTACAACCCCTTAAAATGAAGCCAAGTCAACTCGAGACCCCTTTGTCACACACTGCATATGTCAGAGTTGTGAGAGTGATTTTCAGATTGTTACATTTTAGTAATTTTTAGAGGTCTGAAGAGGTAAAACTGTCCAGTATTTCACATGGAAAAAAGAAAAGAGAAGAGAAAAGTCTGGGGGAAAAATTTACTTTTTCTTCTTCTTTCTTTTTCTGGTAATTATCTCATGTCCCCTCAGATTTCTCTTCTGACCCCTCAGAGGGGTACCAGACGTTAGGAACCTGTGCTGTACTTCAAAGTGCCATCCCTTCAACAAATACATCTTTGAAATGTACCATAGTAAGAGCTCAGTCAAAGCCTGGTTGCAGAAAATAAATGAGATCAGATATAGGACTGCAGTGAAAGAAACTAACTGGCAGACATACAGTAAATTCACAAGTTGGCATGTAAGGCACTTACATACGCACACACATTACATCAGCCAAAAGTATGAGTTACAGGAGACATGTTCAGTTAGACCAAAAGGTGCATTCAGAGAAATGTTGACGTCACAGAGAGAAACAGAGAGAGAGAGAGGGTACGAGCCTGAAGCACAGCAGGAAAAGCAATTAGTCTGATCACTTTCCTCCTGCCTTCCCAAGCTCCCTACCACACACTGCTCAAGTAATTTATATGTGTACACACACACACACACACACACACACACACACACACACTCTGACATACACACACACGAATGCATGTGCAGTTGCCTGTCTGTGTCTGAGTCTAACATGCCCAACATGTGCAGGACGTAGGCAGATCATGTTGCTTTTTAACACCATATACAATTACAGCACTAGTCACGTGTCAGAACAAATGTGTGTGTGTGTGTGTGTGTGTGTACGTGCAAGTATGCATTTTTGTCTGTGCATGCTGTTTATGTGTGTTTGTCCACATAGTTAACCCTTACTAAAGCAGGTATGTTGACTGAAAACACTTCCGTTCAGCAACAGGCTGACAGCCAGCAGGACAGAAGGTTTACACACGTAAACACACTCACCTGTGGTGTAAGAGTACGGACGCAACTCAGGCTCTCCCACTGGAAACACACACACACACACACACACACACAGACGCAAATAAACACAGTGGCAGATGTCGTAAATAAGCATGTCTAATTCAAAGAACTGGCAAGAGGGAAGCTCAGAGTTCCTCCGTCCATGAATCCAAAACGGACCTCTCAGTTTACAGGGATCATGTCTCATAACATTTCCAAACAGGCTATTAGCTCCTAAGAAGAGGTCAAAGGTCATGTCTTTCTTTCTTACTTCCTTTCCCTCCTTGCCTGTATTCGACTCCTCAGGTCAAGTATACATTGTTTGAACTCAAGTTTTAATATGAATGCTTCACAACTGTAAATGTCAAGTTTTAGGTCAGTTCTGAAATTTACTTCTCTTCCCAATGTAAGAGAAGATTTGAGGGGAAACACTTTGACTGACTGAGAGAAAGTGTCAAAAAGAACCAAATTAATCATTAGTTAAACAAAAGAAAAAAAAATCTAAACTCAAAGTCCACTTACTAGTTCTTCCCTGAGCTTTATACTGTATCTTGAGATCCTCAGGGTTAGGGGTAGGGTTAGGGAAAGTATTGTACAATTTTGAGATACTTGTACTTTACTTCAGTATTTCCATTGTATGCTACTTTAGCTTTACTTTAAAATTTTTACAAAATATAATCAACAACTAAATATATAGTTATTCAAATTAGCTCCACCTTTACCAGCTGCAACATTAGTGATGCTTACACATTAATATGTCAATAATTATAATCTAATAATATAATATACATTATTAAATGAAATGGGGCATTCTGTAAGTATATTTTGATGCTAATACTTATGTACTTTTACTTAAGTAAACGTTTGAATCCAGGACTTTTACTTGTAACAGAGTATCTCTACATTGTGGTATTGCTACTTCTTTTGAGGAAAAGAGCTGAGTCTCTCACTCTTTCTCACAAGATGTTATCAAGAAAACAAAAACACTCAGACGTCAGAGTTTCCCTCAGAAAGGACAACGAAGGACTCTTCCGTTACAAAGAAAGAGTAGTAGTCTATTTTAGAGCTGACCTAAACTTTACAACTCTTTGACATTTACATTTTTGCACCCAAATATACCCTGTCTAGAAATCCCCCCCTTTATACCAGCATGTTGTGTTTGATTTGTTATGCCAACCAGTTGAAGGTTCATCTGATTGTCTCATTTATCAAATTAAGTGAGTCCCTTGGCTGTCGACGAAGACAGGAAATTGTAACACCCTTCATTAAGGAGAGCGGTTGCTATTTATGTTGCGATGACAACTCTGCCTCTGCACCCATGGGAGAGACCATCCCCAATATCTGCACTCAATAATGGATTCAGGTTTCTATTTATACTCCCTCTCTCTCTTTCTCGCTCCTCTTTTCTCTCTGACTGTCAGTTGGCCAGCTCTCATAATAAATATAGCCATTGGCCATCATAAAAAGGCTGTTACAGAAATAACTAGGGCCTCGGTAGACAACATAGGCAGTTATTTGAGAGAGTGAGATGTGTAGGTAACTCTAACCATATAGTTGTAGTAGGATACAGACAGGTGTTTCTGTTCCCCAGGAACAGGACTACAGAAAGTACATTAAATGCCATTTTCAAGTAGATAGAAAAGATTTAACAGATTTTGTTATCAACCAATAAGTCCAGATGAAGTCAAAGGGTTAAGGTTGAGCAATAAAACCATATCACGAAAAACAAACCATTTGGTTAAGGCACTCTGGTTAATCTAAGTATGTTGTCATGGTTACAGTCTCCTGGTTACATTAGGTTTGTCTCCCATCGTGTAGCCTGATCATCAAGCCCTGATGGGAGTTTGCACAGTACCAGCTAATATGTTCCAGTCTAGTGCAGTCTTTCAGGCTAATGTAGACATCTAATGATAAGCAGCATCCTCTGCTGGCGTGAATCACTAACTACAGGGGTACGTGACAAGCGTGCTCGTTTTTTAAATAAAGTTTGTTTTTTTCACAGATTCACTTAAACATGGCCACCCTAGCAACCACACGATGCGCTGATAAACATTGCTCGGTAGCTATCACAGAGCCGTTTACTGCATATGGTCTAAAATGGACATATATTACTCAGTCGCCAATTATCTTTAGCTTTAATTATCTCAAATGTTTACATTTTTCAGGGAAAAGCAGGAGACATGGAGTAACTACGGTTGGATGACCCACGAGCTAGCGTTCGTTAATCAATGCTAGCTAATGTTAGCTAGGTTACCTAAGTTATAAGAGAAGGGAACTGCTTGCTAACTTTATGGTTTTGTTTTACATACGATAGCAGCTTGTAGCTTATCCGATGTATAGTCGTCATTTATTAGTGTAATTATTTTGCAGTGTTTGCGTGGTATTTGGTAAGAGGACTACTAGCTACTAGCTGTCCGAAAATGGATGCCTTGTGTGTTACTTGGTTACCCATGGTGCTGTGTTTTCAGGTGGATGAGGGACGTAGTATTCTATTATCGGACGCGACATTGAGGAAGTTCAGAATCCTAAATGGATTAAATTTCTACCTGCAGTTGTTGTTACGTATTGCACTATGGTCAGCTTTTGTGCTTTGCTTTCACTAAATGAATTTGAGCAGGGAGAGGGAGACTCCAGTGTCCAGCAGCCCTGCACATCATCCCCGGTCAGCAGTGACAGTGTGGATCACAGGCTGGCCAGACAGAAAGCTGCACAGTTTCTCAGGGAAGCCGAGAAGAACAGGAGGCAGTATGTGAAGCTACTCAGGGTTATTTCCTATTTAATTCTAAATCTTTAAACACTTAACTTTCACTGTAGGGATACAGTGGGTGGACAAACATAAGGTACACCTAATATATGAGCTTCACAAATGTGGTATTTACTGCAGCACTAATTTATTTCACACACATCTTTTGTATGAGGATTAAGATGATTCTCTCATATAGGCTCGACAATAGCAAAAACTGATTTGGTGCTGCTGAGTCACCACTGTAAATGAGGCAAGCAAGCCAGCTTTCAAGTTTAATGTAATAATAAGTTGAAAACAGAAACGTAAGGCACGTTCCCTATTTGTGTTGTATTAATGTAACCAGTCACTAAACCAGTCAGTCAAATCAGTCCTTGAACTTTGTGAAGAGTTAATACCAGTGTGTCTTCACTGGACAATGATGTAATACACCCATTTAACTTTTCTCCTCTTTCTTCCCAGGATTGAAAAGTTGGAGAAAGAGAGGGCGCTGAGTGTTCAGTGCAGGAAGAATGGCTGGACAGATGTGTCTAGAGAACTGGAAGAGTATGAGAAAGTGCTGGAGGAAGAAAGAAATGCTGAGAGTGGGTCTTTCTTCACGTTACAGTATCTTAACATTTCCCACAGACATTTTAATGTGGCTGGGTGACAGGGCCTCTGAGACAGCATTATTACCATGTGGTATAAAATCCTCTAGTCATAGCAGTAAACCAGTGTTGAAAGAAACATCTACCCTAAAAACTATTATTCATAATGTTCTTTGCATTTTTTTTCTTTAGAGATTAATCTTCAAAAGCAGCTTGTGAAGATTTATAATGGTGTGAGGAAATTTCAGAGACAGCTAATAGATGTGAAGCCAACTCCTGAGTGTAAGTTTTGTATCTAGCATTGTTTCATCATAGTACCTTAAAAACAATCATACACTTTTATTCTATAATTCATTCAGCCATCTTGTGAGACATTCAGTATTCATTTTCTGTCATCATTAATGTCAATATTTATGCCATTCTGCAACATAATAATATTTCTGCATATCTCCTTGGGTTTTCAGTGATTGAAAGACTGGAGGAAATAATGTCAGAGGTGGAAATCTCAATTAACACCCTAAAGGAGGAACAGCGGTCATGGTAACAGGATACACTAAACAACTTTAGTTGACCAAATTTGACTTAGTAACCAGTAAAATAGAAACCCCTATAAACTGTAATGCATAATATCCTTCAAAAAATACTACCGTTAACTTATAATGTTATGAAGTTATAAAGTTAATTGCATACATGGAGAACACATAAATATTAGAAACACACATTTAATATAATGCAATCCAATATGTATTTAATCCAATAAGTAAAATATATTTTAAAAAATTAAAACACCCCAACACAGTGTTTTTAGACAAAGCGAACAAAACGTTTTTCATACTATTCAAAAATGACAAGGTTATATATAGCCAAGTAGACAAGCAAGTAACAACAGCTACTGATCAGTGTTTGCTCCACACTGGGAATGAATACATGTACTGTAATGGAAATATTATGAATAGTCGTCCTTCGTGATTCTCTGCTTCTCTCAGCTTTGAAGAACTTTTGAAGGAGGAGAGGATATGCGGGCAGGAGATCACTGCTTACGAGAAGAAGATTGAAAACTGGAGCCTTGCTGTCAAATTAGACCCCAAACTACCCACAGCTACCACTGTTAAGGTCTGTCTCTCTTCATCTTCCTCCTTTCTGTATTTTCTCTGTTGTCCATCATTTATGAAATGAAAAGAGGACGGAGAGCCGAGTTTGTGTTTACATATAGAATCTTAAAAATTAGAGTATGGTAAATAAGAGATAAGATATTTGAGTTTTTGAGCTCAGTGATGGAAAAAACACAATTTCTGCACACACAGGATTGTTTCTGAAATCATTAGAAAGTGTTTATAATCTGTTTTACATAGTGTTAGAAGTCAACAGAAAAATATTTATCTTGTGATTTTCTTAAAAATGCATCTAGATGTCTGACCCATGCAGCACTTCAATCATATCATTATGTTTTCTGTTAGACCAAATCCCCGGACAGAGACCTCCCTGCAGAGGTCAGAGCACTGGAGGCCTTCCTGCAGAAGACAGGAGGCCTTAATGGTGGCTGGGACCAATATGACCACCAAGCCTTCCTTAAAGTAAGACATTAAGTCATTCTGTCTCCAATAGCTTGTGTTGTAAAAGAAGCTTGTTTCTTTTGCCACCTTCCTTGCAGATCATTGCACTGAGCACCACTCCTTAAACTGACAGACAGTGTTTAATGTTTTGCTTCAGGCAACTTTAGCAGATGTCAAGCAAAAGGTTGAGTGCCTCAAGATTCCCGTCTGACTTACTCTAATCTGTTTTAATTTACAGGTCTGGACAAAGCACAGTGGGAAACCAGCCTACAGGAAAGAGGCCAAACTGTACCTGCCTGGTAAAACATTGGAGGAGCTAGAGCAACATGAGGACTGGCATCAGGAGCTGATCTACCTACAGGACAGAAAGAGAGAGGTAGAAAACTGTGACAAAACATGTATGAGCTCAATAGAAAAGCAAACCCCATTTGGATAGGTACATGGTAAACACAAATGTCCTGAACAAGCTGAGAGCATCATGAGGAAATGAAGAAAAAGCAGCATACCTCACTACGCTAAGTCTTCTTGACATTGCTGTTCTTTTAGATATAATTCTAATGTCTTCAAAATTCAGTTGTCAGGGCTATTTTGTTCTAATTTAATGTAAACCTAAATTGTGCTCTCTGGTTCTCTGCTGGGGGGCACTAAAATTTTAGGTAAGAATTTGTGTGAGGTATTTTACTGTGCAGGGCTGACAGTTTCATTGAAAACCAAATTCCACAGCAAGTGATTTTACCTATGATCCCACCATGAGTCAGAGAGGATGATAACTAATAACCTGTTACACCATCACTGCAGTTTCGATAAAGGCCTGTTGTATCTTGCCTGTGATTGGCTCAGAGAATACCTGCATCATTGTGGGTGGAGGACACATTTGCGTTTTCATTTGAATAGTTGAAAAGTGACGAATTCACACAGTAAAACACAATTAAAGGGACAGAGTAATCTTTACTTCAACAGGTTGCAATATAGTTCAGCCTTTAGTATAAACTGATTGGTTTCCAATAGTATGCCAACAGTGCTTATACACTTTTATTCAATTAGCCTCTATTAAAAAATGCCTTTATGCTGTATAAACATGACATAGCCAGGAGCTCAGAAGGACCTTTTTTGGAAGCTGTGGTACCATCTTCTAAATATTTTGTGGTTTCCATTTTTACTACTTGTCTTCATACCATACCTAGGCTATTCAGCGGTGGAAAGCCAGCAAGCACCAGAAACGCCAGACCAGGATACAGAGCCAGGAGGAGGCGGAGGAGGCGGAAAAGAGGGAGAAGGAGGCCAGGAGCCAGGCCCACCAACACAGGTGAGTCAGTAGTAGAATAGAATAGAATATAAACCAGAAAGGTGAGGTGGGGCAGACATTGATTCCATGACTAAAGCAGTGAAATGCACCCCCGAGTCACAAGATCCCACCAAGTCTGATGAACACCCAAAGTGTTTGATTGGTCACTTTCAATACAGGTGAATTCAATTCAATTCAATTCAGTTTTATTTAT